>CATIWJ010246956.1:0-21450 GCA_949640765.1 Croton laevigatus | reverse complement strand
AGGTCAACATCTTTTTCTTGATCTATCATGGCCATTCTATTTTTGTATTCAATTTATATATTCTGTATCCTATTATTTAATTATTGTTTCATTTTGGAAGCAAATTTCTTCCCTTTTTCTTTATAACAAATAATTCCCAGTTGTTCCGTTCCTTTGAAGGTTCAAATTCCATCCCATAACTAGATTTTCTTTTTCTTCTTCTTGATATTATAGGACTACAAGATACGGAAAAAGCTGCAGAACAAGATGGATTAATCATCTAAGACCAGATTTGAAGCGTGGAAGCTTCTCTGCTCAAGAACCCCTCATTGTTGATGAAGAAGATGATGGACATAAGGTTATTTTAGGGATTATAAAATATTTCAAACGGTGCTTGGATGGAAAAAGTAACCAAAGGGTATATTTATTTAAACAATAACGATAAACTAGAGGGACAAAACATTGTAATAGGTAAAACGTCAGGACAAAATTCGACTGTTATGAATTCTTTTCTTATTTCTGAAGAAACCCTTATAAAAATGGGAAATTACTTTCTGAATGGGGAAAACCCGTTCAAAAACCAATAGGGACATCATCAACCAATTTAGTCCTATCAAATTATAAAGGTACAAAGAATACACAATTTAGGTTTCTGAATTTGCAGCAAAATTTGCGTGTCGTATTCCACATTTCATCGAAGAAGTAAAGATTCTTTGTGCGTTAAATTTTAGTAACTTACATTCCAAAGGGCTGTACATACTGTTTTTAGCATTTTTAGTCATTCATCACAAGCTATAATTGATACCCTACTTATTATACATTATAACAATTCCAACACAATGATTTATCCCCAGTTATTCAGACAATATAACTATAAATGTCCTAGGTACCAACTATAAGTAAATATTTACAATATATATATATATATATATATATATATATTCACTTTAAATAATTAATGATATGTAAATGTAAATCCGATAGAACTAAAGCGAGAATTAAATGGTTAAAAAAGTTGAGACTAAGTGAATTGACAACATGAATAACATGATTTATTTTTTTAACTAGGTTAAATTGGATGTGTCTTACTTTTTTAACAAGATTAAATTGGATGTGTCGCGGGGAATTATTAACCCATTTAACTAAAGAATTATAAAATGTGATTTTACATTTAGATTTAACATAATTTTTTCCAAAATTTTAAATTAAAAATCATTTTAATTTTAAGAAAAATAAGAACGACAAAAGGTGTGCTTCGATTTTTTAACTTATTGTAACAAAATTTCCAATTATTAAATTCCTTTTATAATTTTGTTAAACCTTTCAATTTCTATCAATTTCTTCTTATATTTTATAATTTTTATTTATTTTATAGGTGGAAGAGAATAGTTCCAGCATAAAGAGTTAGGATGTTAAAATGATCCTATTTATTTTTTGTCTAATTAAAGCTTTAGAAGTTTATTCTTCCCATGAATAAATACTACTTTTTTTTTTTTTTTTGTTCATTTCAGTATGTTTTATTCCTCATACCTTTTTCTTTTTATATAATTTTTTGGTTCTAAGATTAAATTGATGCATGGAGAATAAGAAGTAGCGATTTCGGTGAAATTGAAAACATCACTATGATAGATGAAAAAAGTTACCACTTTGGTAAACCATTCTAAGGACGTGATAATGGCTAAATTCACCGTCTTAATAAGTCACATAAAGTGCACATGTAACTCAAAATTTCTTGAAATACACCAAAAGAAATGAAAGGGGTAGCTCAAACTATAGTTTAAAAATTTATCTGATATATATTTCAACATTAGAGGCCTTTATACAGGTTTTACAAAGACACCTACGAATATTCAATAAAAATTATATGTATTTAATTAAAATTTTCTAATAATAAATAATATTTATAAAAATTTATTCAATGACAAAATATTTTTTACTTTATTCAATAATTTATACATCATAATCCACTTATTATATTCATGATTTATTAAATTGTAATCATCTACACTCTTTATCACTTTCAATTCATATTAACAATGAATTAAAAGTTATTATTAATATAATTAATTAAATATTATGAATAAAACTTATATTTAAAATATGGAATTATAGTATGGTGATAAATAACAATTTAAAATATCACAAATAAATAAATAAATAAATATATATATATATATATATGGCACAATTTAAAATCTATATTGCTTATGTCACATCATAAAAATAAAATCTTATATATTGAATTATTATAACTATTTTGGTAGTTTAATAGATATATTTGTTGTCCATAAAATGTTAATTATTTTTTATCATATCTAATATTTTTTTAGGGATATTTAATAAAACCTCATGTTTTACCTATATCTACATTTTCCTACCTATCTTTTATTTTTTGGATAAAAAACTCCCTACTTTATATTTCCGTTGACATTATAGCCCTTCTGTCTATTTTTTCTGTTAAAAAAATGGTAAAGTGACCAAAATATAATTTTATGGGTCCTTTAAAAAAAACTCAAAAAATAAAGCATTGTTTTGGATTTTTCCCTTCTTCTTCAACCTTCTTCTCCAATTTCCAACCCTAGCTGCCACGCCTCCCTGCGTAGCCGGCACCAGCGATGAACAAATAAAAATGTAGGGCGATTTCAGACCAGAACAGCGCGGCTGCAATGCCTGGAGCTTCAGATCGGCTCCATCTTCCAGATCCATCACTTGAAGTTCTCGTTCATTGAAAACATAAGAAACCCCTCCAAATCCATATATTAATTTAGAAAACAAAAAAGAATAGATCGAGACTCCACCAATCGGGACAAGAGTGAGTGGTCGTGATTTTTAACGAAAAAGAAGAATGGGTTGGGGTTGGTTCGGTCGTAATCGAAATGCAACTAAAGTGAATGGTTGATTGATTCCTCTTCAACGAAAACAAAAACGACCAATTGATTGGTTCTTCTTCAATGAGAACGAAAGAATGCTGGTGGAGTCCTGATCCATCACTTGAAAGTCCAGATCTGTTCTTTGGTAGGAGCTCGTCGGTGCCGACTATGCAGGGAGGGGCGACAGCTAGGGTTGGAAATTAGAGAAAAAGGTTGAAAAAGGAAAAATTTCAAAACAGTCATTTATTTCTTTGAGCCTTTTTAAAAGGACCCATGAAATTACATTTTAAGCATTCTACTGTTATTTTAACAGAAAAAACAGACAAAAGGGTTATAATATCAATGGAAATATAAAGTAGGAGATTTTTTTATCCAAAAAATAAAAAATAATGAGGAAAATATAGATATAGGTAAAATATAGAGATATTTTATTAAATATCTAATATTTTTTTATTACAAAAATTGAAATCCTATCAATATAAGCTCATTTATCTAATCTATAAACTTTTCATATATGTATAAGAAGAATGGTTTTGAAAAATAAAATAAAAACCTAAATAGTAATGAAAAACAAAGAAATAACATATTACAATTCTCTTTCAGTATGTTAACATAAGTTAACCTTTACCATTTTATTTTCTATATTTTATTTGGGAAAAACATTCAAGATATGTTTCCTGTTTGGTTTGATAGCTTAGATAAAATCAAGTTTTTCCTCTTATTAAAAATAAAATTTAACTCATATAATACTGTATGGCCAGGTACACCACTAGTTAAATATATTTCAAATGTTTTTTCTTTGAAAAAAAAAAAAATTCAAATCCATTTTAACTGACAATATTTTCTGAAAAGAAAAGTAATTAAACAAAAAAGAATAAAATATGAATATGGGATAATTTTAGAATGCATACTGGTGTACCCATATAACCTTCTTAAAAATACTGAAAATAAGATTTGGAGTCCATTATGAGAAAAAATAAGAGTAATAGGAAGGAACGCAAAGCATTAGGATAGAATGCTCTAAAAAATTCATCAGCAACTATGATAGTTTAAGGATGAACCAACTTGACTTGACCATAACTAATATTACTGTCTAATGGAACACAATAATCAATATCTAAAAGGTCCATTGGTAAAGACAAAACTTGCGAATCTGTAAAGTGAAACCTCCACCCTGCATTTGTTCACGGGCAAATATAACACTACACAACACATCCATAAAGTCCTAACGTTTCTTTCTTCCCTTTTTTTTTACTATAGATCAGGTTAAATTGCACTTACCAATAAAATCCTACTGTTTCATTTTCAAAATCCCATATACCGTATGGTTTTTAATACTAAATATAAAAAATTATAAGGGTCTAAACAATAATAATCCAAAACTTAAAAGAACGTTTAATGTGAACACATGCATGAAACTTTAATAATTCGTCTCTTGAGTTGAAACTTTTCACAGCCAAAACAGTAAAGCTTGGCTAGCTGTGACCAACGTTTTTTATCAATGGATGTCACTGTAAATTTTAAAAACAAAAAAGAGAAATTAAGTAGAAAATGTATATTAAAAAAAAAAAAAAAAAGCCAATATACAAACTACATGCATGGTGATGTGGGTCCCGACCTTTTTGATTGATTGCCATATCTGTCTCTTTCCCTTAAGTCTCTTCCAACATAAAGCGGGCCCCACGTCTCTAATTACCTTTTTCTTTGCTCACAAGTCTTAAACTCGTCCGTGTTGACTCAGTTGTTCCTTCCACACTCTGCGAGCAACCCTCCATTTTTGTTTCTTCTTCTTCTTCTTTCGCCTAACTTATATTCTTTTTCTGCTACCTAATTTTTAAGCGTATTTGTTATAATAATAAAAAATAAAAACTTCTATAGCTAGCTAGCAGACGAGAGAGATGCTACAAAATAATTCATGTAAGATACAAACAAACAAACAAAAAAGTTTTATCTTTTACCTTGTTTTTCTGATTCAAATCAATCAAACTCAGTGATGATGATGCTCAGAATTATATTGGCTCAGCTCCATAGCTGAAGTTATTGAAGCAAACTTAGCTAGCTCTTCTTGAAAGGATGGTCTTGTTGTGGTTTCACCTCCTACTCCAAGAAAATCTCTGGTTAAGCTTCCTTCTAGTACTTCACTCGATGAGCTTTTCTTCCCATTTGCTTGTACCATTAACAAAGACCCATCTTTTACAAATCGTGAATTCGCTAAGAAATTGAAATTCTCAACTGGGTTATTATTATCTTGTTGTTTGGCGGTTGCATATTTGAAGTTGGACATATTTGAGAGAGAGAATTCATTGCTCGTAGTACTGCTAAATCCTGAATTGTTGCTTATTGTGGATCCCATTTGTGCTGCTTTTTGCAATAGTGCAGTAGCTGACATGTGAGCTGGTGCTGCTGGTAAAAAGCTTCTTTGTTGCTGTTGTTGATTACTAGAATATAAAGTAGCTGTTGATTCAGACAAGTGATCTCCTTTGTTTATTATCCCTTGTTCTTCTTTTAGTCCTTGTGGATGATATTTATTGAGCCACTGTGCTTGTGTTTGAACCATTTCGGGCAAGCAACTTGAATTTGGTGCCAAGAAAGCGTTACAATTAGTGGGCATTCCAAGTGGGTTGAGCTGAGGTATATTAGCGTCTAGCCATGTTGATAGTCTTGGTTTTTGCCCTTCAACTGCTAGCTGCTCTGATCCAAACTCAGGTCTCAATAACGATGAAAATTGAGTATTATTATTACTATTTATGGCCTCATTGACTACAGTATTTCCTCGAAAGTTTGCATTAATTGCTGCTGAAACTGAAGTGAATCTTGCACTTTCTTCTGCCAAAGCATCACAAAAAGCTCTGTGCGTAATAAAGCTATCCTTCCTGGTAATACCCACACGAAACATATTTGTTATATCTATATAAATTAAATTAAAAGGTGCTTCTTTTAAGCACATTAAATTCCTAATTAAAGTCTATTATTGTTAGCATTGAATTCTGAAACAAAATATTAAAAAAAAGGCATATAAAGTTGAAAGAAGACTATCTAGTTTACACTCACCAAACAAGGAATAATCAAGAAAGATTTGAAAGTATATATATACCTGGAGAAGAGAGTTCCACAGTCACATCTATATTCTCTAGTACCACAGATCTTGCTATGAGCTTTCCAATCAGATTGAACTGCGTACTTCTTTGAACATTTCTCGCATTTCCATTTCTTTTCACCATGTTTTCTGCTAAAGTGTTTCTTAATTCCTGTCAAATCTCCTAGGGCTCTTGAAGGATCATGATGCACACAGCTTTTTTCTGGGCATATATATACTTTCTTTCTAATAACCTCATTTTTCGATCTTTGCTTCAGTTTCCATGGCAGATTATGGCCTCTTCTATGAAGCTGAAGATTTTGGTCTCTTTGAAAACCTTTGTTGCAGATTTCACAGATGAATCTGTTTGTTGCCATTAAAGATTTTGGAGATAAAGCAATAACTTCTGCATCTGGATCTGATCAAAACTCAAAAATGAAATAAATAAATATATAAAACCCTGTAACCAAGATTAGTAACCAAGAAAGATCAAGAAGGAAATTAATTAAGCTTGCCTGGTGTTCCTGGTAAGTTTCTCCTCTTCTTGACAGGATTTGCAGTAGGGTTAGAGTGATTAGGGTTAGGGTTTAGAGTTGCTGAATCTTGAAGAAACCCTCCAATGGTAGAGGAAGGAATAGAAAACCCATCATCAGACATCATTTGAATTAAGTAAAAAAAATGGAGGATTGTGTCCTAAAAGAGAATTCGAACACCAGCAAAGAGAGATACAGATACAGGGATAGAGAAAGAAAGAGATACAGCAGAATCCACCAAATTAAAAATAAAAATAAAAATAATAACAATAATAACTTGGATACCAAATCAGAACTCAAAAATTAGAATTCAAAAGAAAGAATTCCAAATTAGAGTTGCCTCCAATTTCATGAATTGCTCCATCTTACCAAAATTCAAACTCAAAGCTTTTGGTTTGGTTTGGTTGAAGCCAAGACAAATACACAAAACAAAAAGACAGTGCTGACAATAGATGATAGAATATTTTTCTCTTTCTTTTCTCCTTATCTTACACGGCTCCTCATCAAGTCAGTCAGCCATAGACTACATTGGACCACCACGTACGTCTTTATTTTCAACTATTTTATTTTACTTAATTATTAAACAAAATTATTGCCAAGCATTCACAGGAAAATTCCAAGTGCCAGTTTCTTTTGTTTTTTTAAATAACTGTATATTTCCAAATTCAAAATTAGAATAATAAATTCAAAAATAACTGTATATTTCCATTTTGAAAATTAATTTGTACTATTTCTGAAACAAATACGCTGAACAAATTGAATATATATATATATCATAAAAATTGAAAGTAATTCTGTATTTCTTGAATTGATTTGTACAAAAGATTGTAACCTATATATATACAACAACAGCCGAAGTAGAAAATACCATCAAAGAGAATAAATCTAAATACAATAATTATGCCTAATTTATAGGCTCAATTAATGTATATGATCTACTTGATGGATATGCTAACACATACACCCCCCCCCCCCCCCCCTCTTCAAACTCAAGGTGGAATAGTGGAGATCAACTTGAGTTTGTCAAGCAAAAGACGAAACTGTCCAGGAAGATGAGCTTTAGTAAAATATTAGCTGTTTGATCAACAAATGAAACAGAGAGAAGGTGTAAGGTACGACGCTGAAGATGTTGACGAACAAAATGACAATCATTCTCAATATGTTTGGTTCGTTCATGAAAAATGTCATTATGAGCAATCTGAATGGCACTTCAATTATCACAATGTAAAACAGTAGGAGAGGAGTGTTTAATACCCAGATCCTCAAGTAACCAACGAAGCCAAATTAGTTCAGAAGTAGCATTAGCAAGCGCTCGATATTTAGATTCTGTGCTAGATCGACATGTGACAGTTTGCTTTTTACTTCTCTATGAAATAAGAGAGTCACCCAAGAAGAAGCAATAACTAGTGGTGGAACGACGATCAGTTGGATCACCAGCCCAATCGGCATCAGAGTATCCCAACAATATTAGTGAGGAATGAGCTGAGAATTGAAGGCCATGAAGAAGAGCGCCTTTGACATACCGTAGGATGCGAAGAACAGCAGTAAAGTGAGTGGTATGAGGAGTAGCCATAAATTGGCTAACAATGTGTACAGCATAAGCAATATCAGGATGGGTGACAGTAAGATGAACAAGACTACCAGCGAGTTATCGATAGCCATCAAAAGGAGTTAACTTCACATTAGTATCCAATGGAGTAGATGCAGTACTGGAATCAGTGATACCAAATCTAGATTGCAAATCGGAAGCATATTTGGCTTGAGACAAATAGTAGCCATCAGGACTAGAAGAAATTTCAAGATCAAGGAAGTAACTTAGTGTCCCCAAATCTTTCATCTCAAAATGTTGACTAAGATAGTTTTGCAAGTCAGAGATTACCATAGAATCATCACCTGTAATAATCATATCATCCACATATAATAATAAAAGAACAATGCCCTTGTCAGTACGTCTAATACATAAAGCAGAGTCATGAGGACTAGAGGTGAAACCAAAATGTGCTATGGTAGAGCTAAATTTTGCAGACCATGCATAAGGAGCCTGCTTAAGACCATATAAAGCATGACGAAGAAGACAAACTTTCTGTGGTGGATGAGAATATCCAAGAAGAGGATGTATATATACTTCTTCATCCAAATCACCATTGAGAAAAGCATTTTTAACATCCAGCAATTGCTAAAAGAATCCAGACAGAGGTTAAATGACCAACAAGAGCAAATGTTTCTTCGTAATCAATGCCATATTCCTGAGTATAACCTTTAGCAACTAGACGAGCTTTATAACGCTTAACAGAACCATCAGAGCGAGTTTTGATCGTGTAAACCCATTTGGACCCAATAGTTGTTTTACCTAAAAGGAAGATCCATTAAGTCCCAGGTATGAGTTTTCTCTAAAGCTTGAAGTTCTTCGAACATTGCTTACTGCCAAAGAGGGCTAGTACTAGCCTCACGATAAGAATGGGTTCTTGTAAAAAGACAATTGCAGAAAAACAATGATAATCTTGAAGGTGAGAAGGAGGTTCTTATACCCGATTTGAGCGACGAAGAGGTGGAACAAGATCATCAGCGGAAGTAGATTCTGTAGAGGCAGGAGCAGGGGTGGAAGTAGAAACTGAGAGCTCAATAAGAGATTCCATATTAGAGGAGGGAAATAACTCTATTGAAGGATCAATAAAGAAAGGTTGAGAAGTAGAAGCCAAAGTATTAAATTTGGACAAAGTAGAAAACATGGTGTGTTCCCAGAAATTAACATTTCAAGAAACACGTAAATGACCAGAAATAGGATCCCAACAACAATAACCTTAAGTTCTATCTCATACCCAAGAAAACAACAATGACAAGCACGAGGTTCAAGTTTAGTATGTTCATGAGGGTTAAGAAGAACAAAACAGGCACAACCAAAAGCTTTAAGATTAGAGTAATCAGAAGCCTTACCATATAATCATTCAAAAGGAGATAAGTTTTGAAGGACTAGAGTAGGTAAACGATTAATGGTATAAACAGAATTAAAGGTAGCCTCTCCCCAAAACTTTTCAGGACAAGATGCAGATAGAAGTTGAGCACGAACAGAGTCTAATATATGTCGATGTTTACATTCTGCTCAACCATTTTGTTGTGAGGTATGAGGACAGGATCTCTGGACAATGGTTCCCTGTTGCCTAAGAAACCTAAGAAAAATAGAATCTTGATTCTCTATTGCATTATTAGTATGAAGAATTTTGATAGTGGAGGAAAACTGAGTTATAATCATGGTAGCAAAATCAATGTAAATTTGAAATAATTCAGATCGATGTTTGAGAAAATATATCCAAGTGAATCTAGAATAATAAATAAAACAAAATAACAATAACCATTTACAGTAGGAGTTAGAGTAGGACCCCAAATATCATAATGAATTAAACCAAAAGAGTATCACAGATAGAGTTATTATTATCAAAAGATAAAGCTAGTTATTTTGCTAACTGATAATGTAAACAATTAAAAGGTTCAAATTTAGAAAAGCCCTAGTGATCCATTAAAGATCAAAGATTGAAGTTTAGTAGCAGATGCATAACCAAGTCGGAGGTGCCACTGATATGTCAAAGGAATGGTAGTGGAAGAAGAAATTTGATGAGATGAAGGAAGCTGAAAAGAATTGAGCTTAAATAATCTACCCACCTTGCGTCCCGTTCCAAGAATCTATCCCGTCCGAAGATCCTGAACTTGACATCCATGAAGGGAGAAAAGAACAGTAAGACCAAGATCACACAGTTGACTGACAAAGATTAAATTTAAGGCTAAACTAGGAACAAAGTAAGCATCAGAAAGACGAAGATTGGCAGTAGCAACTGTTCTAATATGGGTAATTGGCATACAACTACCATCAGCAGTTTGAATGGAGGGAAGAGAATTAGTAGGAGATTTATTAAAAAGACAAAATTTTGAGAAGTCATATGATTACAGCAAGCTGAGTCAAAGAACAAAAAATTACCTGTAGTGACAGATAAAGCAGTAGAAGATGAAGAATTGGAGGATACCACCTGCTTGAGAAGTGCTTCGAGATCACTAATAGTGAGAGTAGAGAAAGCGGACTCATTAGAGGTCACAGCAGCAGCAATGGAGGAAGAACCAGACTTAAAGTAAGACTTGGACTTTGTCGAAGCTCCCTTAGGACGAGGTGGCCGAGTCGGACAATTTTCCAAAATATGACCATGCCCATGACAATATCTACATTCAACAGTAGGATAATTAGCAAAAATATGCCCAGTGTTACGACAATTCTTACAGAAGGATGAACCAGATGAGAGGTGTGGCTGAGTGATGGCAAGAGCAACTTCTGATGGAGGAGACTTGATTAAGCCAAGATAAGTTTCTTCAAATAGAATTTCCTTAACAGCAGTATCCAAAGTAGGCAATGGATCACAATGTAACATAACAGCATGTACTGATTCATATTCAGGGCGAAGAGCCATAAGAACTTGGATAAGATGGCGATGATCATTGCTGATTTGAGCTTGTGCTAATTGATTCCATATAGGTTGAATGGTGGCAAGAAAGTCATTAATAGATTGTCTTGAATCTTTCTTAAGACTATTTAAAGTAGCGAATAATTGATAATAATGTGCAAGACCAATAGTTTTGTATCGATTAGACAAGAAATCCTATACCTCCGTTACTGTATCAAACTTGGTAAACTAAATATTAATGGATGAAATAGAGGTGTTACAGATCCAAGTAATTATCTGGCGATTTTTGCTATCCCAATCCTCAAGGCGTGTAGCATAATCAGAATAGTTTTCATCAGTTTTGCGGACTGGTTTGACAATATCACTAGTAATAATACGCCAGAGTTCACGCCCAATCAGAAAACTTTTCATGCGTGTGGAGACCAAAGAGTATAATTAGAGCCATCTAAAATAGTACCTAGGGGTGTGCAAAACCCAAACCGATCCGACCAATCCGATAGAACCGAACCGAACCATCGTGTTCGATTTGGTTTAATCAAATTGATCGGTTCAGTTCGGTTCGGTTTTATGTTTTAAGAAAAATCAGATTTTTAGTTCGGGTTAATTCGAGTTGAACCGAAAAAAAAAATCAACAATTTTCTTTGGTTTTTTGCTAAAATTTTCAGGGCCCGACCGAACTGAACCGACAAGTTTGGTTCGGTTTGATCGATTCGGTTCAGATTTTAATATAAAAAAAATTTTTCAGTTTTCGGGTTGATCAGGTTCGATTCGGTTTGAACCGAACCCGACTGATGCACAGCCCTAATAGTACCGATAGGACGAGAAATTTTAGATTTGTCCATATCAAGAACCCCAAAACATGAACCATACATGGAGAAAATCACAGAATCAAGGAAAAAATAATTTCTAAGAGCCAAGCTCTAATATCATAATAGAAATTGAAAGTAATTCTGTATTTCTTCAATTGATTTGTACAAAAGATTGTAACTTATATATAAATAACAACCAAGCCGATGTAGAAAATACCATCAAAGAGAATAAATCTAAATACAATAATTATGGCTAATTTATAGACTAAATTAATGTATATGATATGCTTGACTAATATGCTAATATATATATATATATATATATATATATATATATACTATTGAATGAACCTATTAAATTTTTTTAATATATTATTATTATTTTAGTCAAAACTAATATCATATTTCTAATCAGAGCAAAGAAACGATTCAAATAAGATATGACTTGTTAATTTTTTTAACTGTTTTCATCAAAAAAAAACAAATTAGTATAATTTTTTAAAATATGGAAGAAAAGAACTAGTTTAAAAAACAAAAATAGTCAACCAACACACACACTTGGTTGACTATTTTTGTTTTTCAAACTAATATATATATAACAAACATTATTTCCTCAGTATATATTCTTTTTTATATAATAAAATTTATCTTGTTCAATAATAATATTAAAAAATATGTAAAGTTAAAAAATCCATTTGTAAGCATCATCTAGACTTGGGATCCTTTTAAGGGTGTGGTTACTTCACACTTACGAAGGTCGCTCTTATTTAATATGGGGGAGGTCGCTCTCACCTCAGCACTTAACAGAAGGGGAAGTCATCTTACCGACTTCAACCTCCTAACCTGACCTCAGCCTCCTCGTTGAATTAGGCTGCTAGACCCCAAAAATTCAGGGGACGAATCCTATTAGATGGTTGTTTTTTATCTTTCACCACTTTGGACTCCCTATATAAGTCATTGTCGACTTTCATTGGTGCGGTAAGCGTGGATCGAACAATTTAGGCAATCTTTATGTCACTTACCACTAAAAAACAACGTATGTAGGAGAGAATGGAAGTGCTCAAGGGAGGAGGAAGGACTAACAAGGTATAGATCCTTATTTTCCTTTACCTTTGCCCTAGAAGGCCAGTACCTCGTTATTCTTAAGGATGGGACCTACCCCATCCTCTTAAGGCCATACCATTGAGCCTGAAATATAGGCGACTAGAGGAAAATGCCTTCCCTATAGACACAGACATCTTACAGTCTTGTTGCACCAACCCACTCACAACCTTTACCCTAAGCACTTCACACTCTACTATAACTGTGACCTCAAACCCAACCTCTGCTCAAATTTACACCCAAGAACAATTACTTAGCCTACTCGGTCAGATTCTACAATAGAGTTCCCAACCAGCCAACCACAATCAAGGATAGACACCAACTCAGTTACCACCTTTAGACGTAGAAACATTATAGAGTGGCGGTTGCTGTGCAGCTGACTCCAACAATTGGGAGGATTACAGGAAACTCATGAGGCACAACAAGGGAAGAAATGCGGAAGTAGACGCATTAGGAGAAGGAAAGGGTCATAAGTTGGAGCAAAGTTACCCTAACAAGAAATGTGGTCCTAAAAGTGAAAGAGAAAGAGATAGGTCTCCTCGAGGTAGCGAGCAAAGTGGCCGCAGAAAGGTCGGTTTATATGTTGATAGGCAGAGTAATAACTACAGGAGGAATATGAAGAGTTATTATTAGGCCTATCATAAAACACAACACTGACAAATATAGAGTTTGAAAAGTAGAAGTGGAGAGGATGGCTCAAATTGGCCACTTCACAAGCTTCATCGACAACTACAAATGTTAGGGTAATAGTACAGAAGGTCAGTTCAATGTCATATTAAATGCTAATTCCTCAGAGGTACTCATCATAGCTGAAAAACAATTCGGTGAGCCTAACTTAGGGGCACGCATAATTTGGCTAGGAAGGCATCCTCTATTACACAACACGAAAGATTGTAGGGCTTGGATAAGAGAGATGAGCAAGATGGTCTGAAGGAAACCTTAACGATATATGTTTGGATCGAAAAAGCATTGAAAAAGGCTATATTACACCTGCCTTAAGGGGCACTTAGTTTGTAATTCGTATTATTAAAATGATAAAATTGAGATATATACTCCTATATTTGTGCCTAACTAATAATTTGTGCTTCTTTCAACAGATATTTAGTGCCTTAAATAATGGACTTTGATCCTTATCTGCTTGGGCCTAATGATTCGCCTCACACAAGCGATCTATTCCTTGTGTGTTTAGACAAGCATGCCTCAGATGACAGATTTTGATCGTCATCTGCGTGGCCCAAGTAATGGATTCGTCTCATATAAGTGACTTTGTTCCTTATGTGTATGGGCATGATCAATGTAATACCTCGAATGCTGAAACTTGTTTCTCATGTGCTTAGGCCAAAGATATCGCCTTAGATGCTGGAGCCTACTCTTCATCTGCTTAGGCCGAAGATAACGCCTCGCATACTGAAGCCTGCTTCTCATGTTCTTAGGCTAAAGATATTACCTCAAATATTGGAGCCTACTCCTCATCTGCTTGGGCTAGAGACAACGCATCACATGCTGGAGCCTGCTCCCCATATGCTTGGGCTAAAAATATTACCTCAGATGCTGGAGCATGCTCTTCATCTGCTTGGGCCAAAGACAAAGCGTCACATACTAGAGCCTGTTGCTCATGTGCTTAAGTCAAAGATTTTGCTTCAGATGCTGGAACTTGCTCCTTATCTACTTGGGCCAAAGACATCGCCTCGCATGTTAGAACTTGCTCCTCAAGTTATTAAGCCAAAGATATCACCTCAAATGAGCGACTTTGATCCTCATCTACTTGATTTAGGTGATAGTTTGTCTCACACAAGCGACCTTGGCCCTTATAAGTATAGGCATTATCAACACCATAACATTCAGAAACTACCCCATACTAAGGGCCTACTTATTAGTTACGAATGCTATTATTTAATGATACATATGGCTAACTAGTTCAATTATAAGCCTAATTCACTATATTCACAATTTGCTTCTCAATTCTGCCTTCGAGTAAGTTTAACCTAATTAAAATTTTCTAAGTGTGGAGATATACAAGTTATGTTCAAACATAAATGACTTAGAGGCCGTTACACAATACTTTCCTTAATTAGTTATGTTGCAGTTTTGGTTACAATTTTCACTATAGGAGTGCAATGATATGGACAAGAAACTATATATTTGTTAAGGTCATGGTTTGTAAAAGCTAGAGGTCACTTGAAGTGCAACATGTGACCTCCACTATATTTTGATAGAAAGGTTTCTACAAAGCAGTTCATAATACAATATAACGATAATACTCTTCATGCATATCGATAAAATTTTGTACATACATAGGGTTTGAGGTCTCCATAAAATTTTCAATTATTAACCAAGCAAAATCTAACTATACTTATGAAAGCCTTCTATAAGAGAAGATGCATGATCATATGCAACCTAAAGGTCGCTTTAGAAAATTTCTTCGATTTTGTGCAAGCGTTTAAATAACAACTAAATCTAATCTTATAAATAGAAGGGTATGCGAATCATATAAGAACGAGAGCAACTTAGAAATCGCTATAAAGACACATTAATAATATGTTTTCATTGTTATTAATAATAAACTACATCGATTCGAGAAGTCAAGTAAGTCCTAAAGAAGTGACCTCTGCTACATAACAAATTATCAATGCACTCGCAGCCTAATCAAGAAAAGAAAAATGCTTGTTATTTATATATAAACATTTATAACATTTAAAAGGCAACCTCTAGATCGCCACTAGTTAACTACATTCACACCATCATTCAAAGTGTCTTGAAGAGCATCTCGAGACCAACCTTAATTTTTTTGGAGAGAGAAGGCTTTAACTTCTTATTGGATATCTTATTACCATAGATAAATTAAAAAACAAACCACCTAACACCACGGTTAGGCAAGTGGCCCACAGTGTTGCGAGCGTCAGTCTGGATGCAGCGCAAAATGATGGAGAATGGGAGGTTGTATTCATGATTACCTCCCTCAAGTATTTAGAAGAAAAGTTCACAACACCATATTGGAAACCCTACGTTAAAAGACAGATATATACAAAGAAAGCATATGTAAGATGAATAAGTGCACTGTTAAGAGCATCATACCACTGGCATGATGCAAGTTCTATCCTTTTGCCAAAATAGCTTTGTAAAATATTTGAAATATGAGAAACTACTAATTGGCAGCAGCTCAAGTTACTTCTTTCATAAAAAGTTCGATGTTGACGGATAATTGACCTTGCATGCTCGTTTTAGTAAAGCTTCCTTCTTTCGAAAGATGATCATTGTTGGGTAATTGTCTAGTTGATTCTGAGGCTAGTGACCTCCCATGAAAAGGATGGTCTCATCACCTAACTCATCACCATCTTGTGCAAGAAAGCATTATGTATAAGGGGCATAAAAATAGGGAGTAAACACCTGAAAAATGGTTAAGGTCGCTAAACCCCTTAATCATGAAAGCGAAAGTAAAAAGGCCATTTGAAGATTTCAAAAGCAATAGAGAAAGGTGACGGAGTGTATTTTTTTTATAAGCAGAATGGGAATACGACTCAATGCATCATAAATGCCCTTAATTATCGACATGCCCTTGGTAACCTATTTAATAGGTTAAGGGTAGCAATGTAATGATCTAAAAACATCGAAGCATCATTTGACCAGAATGTTCTATTTAGGGTGAACATGGCCCCCACCAAATATTTCAGTTGTAAAGTAAGAAAAGGTCATGATTCAGACTTTCAGAAAGATGACCCTTGACCTTTGACTCAATAAGCCAAGACATAAAATGACTTGGCATTTGGAGGGGGCATCTTTATGTGTAATTATAGTTATCCCTATCTATTGAATATCAGAATGAGGTCACCAAAGGCTAATCATATATATAAAAAAAAGGCCCTATATTGTTCGTGTCAAATAGAGATTGTCACAAAAGAATTATATAGCAGGCTCTTTTCCCTAATGAATGTCCCTTTATGTAGGGAATGGCAACTATCTTAGTAAGGGTCACCGGTACACCAATAATCCAATAACCCATTGACAGTTCAACAAAGGAGAGGTCGAGTATGTGATTAAAGGTGATCCATCCAATGTTTCACCTTTAGTTAGGAGTAAGGCCACAACTAGAATTATTAATAGCAACTCTTAGCAAGATTGATCCAAGATATGAAATGACTTGGACTAGGGGGATATCTATAAGCATCCTCTAGGCTTAATAAGGGTGTGGTCGTTCCACACTTGGTTTGGAGGGAGGTCACCCCACCTAAGTACGGAGTAAGGTTGCTTTTATTTAATTTAGAGGGGAGGTTGCTCTCGCCTCAGCAAAAGGAGAGGTCATCTTACCAACCTCGATATCTTGACTTGACCTCAGCCTCCTCATCGAGCTGGGCTATTGGACCTCGAAAATCCAGGGGATGCTTAGGCTCCAAGATTCACAGAGCCCAAAGAATCCTATTGGAAGGAGAGTTTTCAGTCTTTCACCACCTTGTACTCCCTGTATAAGGCCTTCATCCGACATGGATCAAGACTAATCGAAATCTAGACTTTCACTATTGTACCTTTTACATAAATGAGTTTTGAGATCATATAAAGAGAATGAAGGATCTTTTTTTTTTTTTAATAAATATCACTTTTTAAAATTTTAATATAACTAAATGTCAACAATTTTAAAATATTACCTAAATGTCATCTTTATCAGTATAATATAGGGAAATATACATATTTCCATCGTCACAGTATTAGTACATATGCATATTAAACTATACATAAAAAGAAAATATGTTTTTTTACTAGTAATTAAAAAATGACATTTATTTAATATTTGAATAAATTATGACTAGGGTTGAAATTGAGCCAAGTTGCTCATGACTAGTTCGGTGCTTAGCTCGTTAAATGCTTATTCATATTTGTTTGTCAGCTAAACGAGCCAAGCTCGAGCAAGTTTTAGGAACCAACAAGTTATTTCACAAACTGTATCGTTTATTTATAAACGAGCATGCTCACGAACGGCTCACAAACACCCATACACACACACACACACACACACATACAAACATATATATATAAACGTAAATTTTAACACAATTTCACTCCTCTCTCCCTCTCTCTGACTGCTGCTTCCCTCTCTCCCTTCTGCACTTCTCTCCTTTCTCTCCCTTCTCTCATCGATTTCACTTCTATGGCTGCCACCCACACCGATTTCCCTCACTGTTGATTATTGCCGCCTGCCGGCCATCTCCTAACCTCATTTGCCGGCGCTCCTCTTCTTGTCCTCCCTTAGTGGAAGTTCCAACAAGTGGAGGTGATTTGAAGCATCTGATCTCATGTTTTGAAGAATCGCAAAAAAGCTTTACAACTGCTCCTTTTCTTTTCATTTTTCTGTTTCAAATTTCAGTTTCTTTTTTTTTTTGTTTTCTTCTCTTTTGTTTTGCTTGTTTCGTTTCCTTTCAATTTTTTCTGAACTGAGGGTTTCTGCATCCAATTATTTTCTAGCATGGTTTTGAACATTTACAATGCTACTACTACTCATTAAAATGAGGTTTGAAATTTCAGTACTATACCCCTCCATTTTGAATTTTTGTGTTGTGTCTTGTGATTATGTTTATTTATTTTCTGAAATTAGTTGTTTTTGGCAGCCCATTCACCATTGCTAAAGCTGAGTTTTTGGAGCTGTGGAAAGATAAATATGTGGACAATTGGACTTGTGGAAATTTGGATTTTGAAGATTGTTCACAAATTTGAAGTATTGGACTTTGTTGTTTAATTTTATTTTTAGTTGAAACTTGAAAGATTATTGCTTATTTGAAAAATTGGACGTTGATTTGTATGTTTTTATTCATCTTCTAGATGTTGGAATGGAAAAATGAATTGAATTTGTGTTTTATGATTTGGAGGGATGGCAAATAGCTGTTTCTATTACAATTTTTATTGGAGTTAGCTACTATGAAGTGTGACTTTAAGCAGCGGATTGAATCTTAAGTTTCTGCACTTGGAATTTAAAGCAGGGAAATAATTTCAGTTTAAATCGAATCGAATGAGACCGAACCGAATATTATGGAGCTCACGATCCGAGCTCGAGTAGCTCGAAACTTTAACGAGCCGAGCTCGAGCTCATTCATTTAGCAAACCAGCCGAGCTCTAGCTCAAACTTGAGCTCATCAAATAAACAAGCTGAGCTCAAGCTGGCTAATGTTCTGTTTAGCTCGGCTCGTTTGCAGCCCTAATTATAACATTTACTAAACATAAATTTTAAAAGTTTACATTTACTTAATATTTTAAAAATATGTGACATTTATAAAAAATAAATTTCAAAAATTATAATTTCTCAAGAGCAATGTTATATTCGGCCCATTTTAGAAACAACAATGAAATTTAACTACTTTTAAAAATTGAAAAATTAATTGTACCTATATAAAGGTGAATTTTTTTTTTTTAATGATAAAGATGATTCAGACAACTAATTAACTAATAAAAATATGGAATTTTGCAATTTCAAACATAACACATTGAAATCATTTACAATAGCGTTATTTTTATCTGTGCGTGTGTAATAAATCAATACTCAATAAGAGCTGTAAAAGTTCTTCAACATTATACAAGTTTTGTTTTCTTTTCCATAAAATAGTACATTCTTCTTCATAAGTTCTAATTTTAAGACCAAAATTCATTAAAAATTTTGGGTTAGTTGTAAGGGCGGTGCTAAGTTCTTCAACATGGGTCAAGTGACCCTATTGAAAGAAAATAAAATAAAATAAATCATATTATTTTCTTTAGTAAACAGTGTTAATTTGTGTATAAATGGTGCTTTAACCCCATTTTTTTTACAATAGCTCTATGTAAATTATTTTTGACCCATTTAAATTTGAGTCTAGCACCGCCAGTATTAGTTGTCCAATCCCGTTACTCTTTCCCAAAGTGAAGTCTCGACAGATTTGAAAACGTCCAAAAAATTCAGTAGCATCTCTTTGGCTTTAAAACTCAAATGATTTTTTTTACCCTCCTATCTAACAATTCTTGGCCAAAATATATATATAAAAAAATCTCACATTTAACTATAACAAAATATTAAATAAGCACATAAATCAAAGATAAAATATGGTAGATTTATACACTAATATGACCCCACTATCTTATCATGTCTCCACCGTATAAGGGTAAACTTGAAAGAAATTTATTAACTTAAAATATGTGAGAATAGTAATATTTGTATTTTATAAGTAGCAGCATGTAAATGAACTTGTAAAGGGAAGGGAAACATAACAATAGCATGTGATGTGTAGGAGGGAGGAGAAAGTGAGTTGCCTATAAAATGATTATGCTATAATTGTAGTGTAGACTAAAAGAGAAGTGTGCCGTCCGTGAGGGGTGAGCGGCTAATAAAATTGACAAAAGAAAGACTACCTTTTTTCTGCCCCACACCTCTCCTTTCGCATTCATCTTGGAATATGTTCCCTCTCCCTCCCTTGCTTATGCTCACCCTTCCACATGCAATCCTTTTACTTTTCTTTATATATATATATATATATATACCCAATTTTTTAAACAAATCATTTTCTAAGCACATCAACGGTCTAAACTAATTCGATTCGGTGAATTGTATGCACATCGAATGATGGAACAGTTGATCAAGAGATTTAACATTTTTCCATACGTTAGCAGTGATCGATACCTTGACCTTTATTAAGAGAAGAAGAATCCATACCACTCTATTACATGCCTTTAGTTTCCTTTTACTTTTCTTTAAAACAATACTCCACTGAGTTTACTGGGTCATCTTAACTTGATGATTTTGTTATCATTAATCATTGATTATTATAATTATTATTATTGTTGAAAGATAGAGCATATATTAGCTGCATGTCCCTTAAAACTCGGTTACTCTCTGAGCTATGAGAACTAAATCAAGCATGCTCTTACTACCAAAAGTACGAACATCTAAATTAAAATTGCCCTTAATTATTCTTGGTAACAACTAATGCCGTTAATTATTATTCTATGTGTATCTTAGTTGATTTTTTTTCAAATCCACATATAAAATTATTAGTTCTATATTAATTGACAGTCTTTCATTTACCTTTAAAAAATGGGTGTTTTTCTTTTTATTATTTTAATTAATGAAGAAAAAATTTTAAATAGTAAAAATAAATACCAAAATGTTAACATTAAAGTGCACTTATATAATTTCAGTTTGTGTACATTTTCAAAAAAAAAAAAAAAAATTGTGCACCAATGAAATATTTTATTAAGAATAGCTACTCGCTATGTACCACAATAAGTACCAACTCTCACTTTCACAAGTATGAAAAAATAGTAGTTATTATATTAGAAATATATAATTTATTTATTGAATGACCCATTTATGATTCACGTAAATGTTTGTCCAACTTTCAAAGTCATTATCTATTAATATTTCAAGAGTATACAAGGAAAATTACTACCTAATTTTGTTATAATCTAAGGCTTTATTTTCTTTTTCACACAAAAAGTTATATTTCATTAATTAAAAAGGGCAAATTACTGGTACTAATCAATATGGAAGTGTAATATTTTAAAAGTAGAGAACTAACTATTTTGTTTCGTTTTTATCTATTTTACTGTTTTGTTTTTATCTATTTTACTTTTCAGGAATTAGACATCTAAAAGGACAGTAACTTCTGGTGTAAAAAAAGAGAAAAT
>CATIWJ010246841.1:57500-73027 GCA_949640765.1 Croton laevigatus | reverse complement strand
ATTTACCTACTAAAATATCGCCCGTCTCCACCCAAGATCCGAGCATCACAATTCCATTTTTGTCTAAATTTCGGAGTAAATGAGTTTCTAGATGCGGTATTTTGTTAGTGATCTTTTCAGGTCCTTGGCTTGTCACATGAGCCTGAATTTCATATTTCCGTATGTGAAAAGAAGTATAAATATCTTCATATACCAGACGTTCGCTAATGAGTACCGCATCCTCAAAATTGTAACCCTCCCACGGCATATAAGCCACTAATACGTTTTTGCCCAAGGCGAGTTCGCCGCCAACTGTAGCGGCACCATCCGCTAAAACTTGTCCCTTTTTAATGCATTTACCCCGCTGAATCTGGGTTTTTTGATGCATACAAGTATTTTTGTTGGAACGTTGATATATAACTAATGGAATATGTAGAGTATCTCCATTACCCGATAAAATGATTTTGTCAATATCGGTATAAATTATCTTTCCCTCGTGTTCGGCTATAGCAGGAACTCCGGAATCTAGAGCCACTTGGCGTTCCAATCCAGTCCCAACAATGCATTTTTCGGATCGAGAAAGTGGAACTGCCTGACGTTGCATATTAGAACTCATTAAAGCCCGATTCGCATCATTATGCTCGATAAAAGGAATGAGGGAAGCTCCAATAGAAAAATATTGGAAGGGAAAAACACTTCGAAGATGTACCTGTTCCCATGCAATAGTCAGGAATTCTTGACGATATCGAGCTGGAGAAACCTGTTCTTCCTGAACACCCCGATTCAGCGCCAAAGAATTTCCGGCTGCTACCATATAGTATTCTTCTCTATTTGGTGATAAATAAAGCATCCGTGCTTTTTTTGATCCCTCAGAGATTTCATAAAATGGGCTTTCTAAAGACCCAAAATAACCAATCTTGGCATGAATTGCTAAAGACCCAATAAGTCCAACATTGATTCCTTCAGACGTGTCAATTGGGCAAATGCGCCCATAGTGACTAGGGTGGATATCGCGTATTCGAAAACTAGCAGTTCGTCCCGTTAATCCTCCAGGACCCAAATAACTCGATTTTCTCCCATGAACTATTTGTGTCAATGGATTAGTTCGATCCAAAACTTGAGATAGCGGGTGTAATCCGAAAAAAGATTCATAAGTAGTTGTTAATGGAGTTGATGTTACCAAATTTTGAGGGGTCGGTATCAATTTATGCCTAATTGCTCCACATATAGTTCCTCTAACCACATTTTCTAAACGAATCAGAGCCAATCCGAATTGATCTTGTAAGAGGTCCGCTACAGAACGAATACGTTTATTTTTTAAATGATTCATATCGTCAAGTGTACCCATTCCAAATTTCATTCCAATCAAATGATCCGTAGCTGCCAATATATCTCGCGGTAACAAAAATGTATTGTTATGAGGTATATCAAGATTTAGTCTCCGGTTCATATTTAATCGACCAATCCTTCCTAATTCACATCTTTGTTGAAAAAATTTCTTTTGTAATTCCTTACATAAGGATTCCGAAAATACCGGATCTCCGCCTACACAAGTAAATTGTTGATAAAACTCCAAAATGGCATTTTCTTTTGACCCAATTTTTTTTTTTTCCTTATCATTCAGAAAAGATAATAAAATTTCAGGGTAACGCACATTCTCTAAAATTTCCCTTAGATTCAAACCCATAGCTGATGATAAAACTAGAATAGATATTTTCTGTTTCCTACTCACACGAGCCCATATCCTTGCTTTTCTATCAATCTCTAATTCTACTCTTCCCCCCCAATCTGATATTATGGTGCCGGTATAGGCCGAGATTCCACTATGATCCAATTCTGACCGGTAATAAATACCGGGACTTTGCAATATTTGATTGATCACAATTCTGTATATTCCATTTATTATAAAAGTTCCCAGGGAATTCATTAGAGGAATATTTCCAATAAAAATTGTTTGTTCTTGCATATCTCTACTGGTTTTCCAAATTAATCCCGCGGATACATATAATTCAGAGGAATATGTAAGTGATTCATATACAGCATCTCTTTCTTTTATCAATGGCTCTACTAATTGATATGTTTCCACAAATAATTGAAATTCAATTTCTTGATCTCTATCTTCAATTTTTGGAAACTTAGAAAGCTCTTCTGTTAAGTCCTGATTAATGAACCCACAAAATCCTTCAAATTGTATCTGATTTAATCCAGGTATTGTAGACATTCCCTGATTTTCATCCCCAAGCATTTTGAATTTCCCATTTATTAAAAAAAACCCATTATTGGATCGTTATTCATTCAATTATATGGATCCACGATCTAGCAATGATGGAATTTCTATTTTGTTTACAGAATCACATAAAATTTTATCTAACTTCATGGATGGGTATGGAATGCATAAAATATGTATGAACGGCGAAATAAAGATAATTTTATACTCAAATTCGAATTTGCAACAGATACAACTGGCAAGGAATTGAGAAATTCCACTTAACTTACACTTATGAAACTTTGTATCGAATAGTAAAAAAAAAGTTATTCAATTTCCACCATTATTATGATATTACTTGTTCCAATATGCTTGGATACCATAAATGGATTTGGGATTAAATCTTTCGATGAGATAAAGAAACAATAATAAGAAACAATATAAAGTTGATTTTTTTAGCACTTAGCTTTTTTCGTGGATTTCATTTTATTGTTTAGTTAAAAACGAATTTGCATAAAATAGATATTTTTTTATCTTTTATCTATCTTTTTAATCGAGTTCATATAACATAGAATACGATTGAAGTACATAATACATAAGAAGGTATATTAAATATACGCAGATATAACCATATCTATATATATAGATCTCTCCTTTTACGGGAGTTCTTTTTTGGACAGCGCATGTCATACTCTACAAAAAAATTTCTATTCAATGAAAAATGGAATAGAAATTTTCATATAGGAATCATAGACAGATAAGATATCAGATTAGATATCTGTGTAAAAATTTATGTTCTAGGGTTTACATATACTCATAATCCTTGTTATAATTGAAATTGAGAAGGATTTTTTTTTATTGAAAAAAATCAATACTGATTGGTTACATATCCAATTTTGATTTTCTTATACCATTAGAATTAGGGAAATACAATTTTCGATTCAACTCCAAGATTCGTTCATGAATTCAAAGTCAATAGTTAATGGTTCCAATTTGTTGACTTTTGTGAATGAAAATTCACTTTTCATTTAACTAGACAATAGAAAAGGGAAATCATTTAGATAGTGTGTGTTTTGAGATACTATCCAAAATGAATCGAAAAGATAGATCAAATCAAAAAAAGAAAAGTAAAGGAAAGATTTATTTTTTTTTTTTTAGGAATTTTGGAAAGGGATTAAGAAAAATGGGATTCGAGATCCAAGTACAAAAAAAAAGAAAAAAAGGAGGGGTATTTTCGTCTATTTGGTGTCGCCTTGGCGGCATGGCCGAGTGGTAAGGCGGGGGACTGCAAATCCTTTTTCCCCAGTTCAAATCCGGGTGTCGCCTGATCAACAACAAAAGGCACAACTTATTCTATTCTCTTTTGCTGATATAAATTGTCGAATTTGTCTCCAACAGAAGCACGCGGAGGAAAAGGCATCTTGATACTTTTTTGATTCTAACTATCTGAAAATTCTGTCCGCCAAAGTGCTGTAAATTCTTGCATCTAGGATTCAAGGAAAGTTTCTAGTGGTGAAAGGGAATTGGTAAATTTTGATATAATAGTCCTTCCCCTACTAATGCAGTGTCTACTGACTGAGTCTTCAATTAAATTGTATAGCGGTGCAGGGAATCTAATTAGTAGTTCTTGAAGGGGTGAAAGCTTTTTTGTATCCAAACTCATGAGAATTCCCGAGTACTCAGGAATTTAATCAATCGAATGGTGATTGAATGGATAATTTACTTTTACTTATACATATCGATTTTTTTTTTTATTATTTTTATAGAAAGCACAAATATATATCAAATAGATAGAAAGTACTAAAATAAATTCTTTGTTTTTTGTTTTTTTTGGCAACTCCTAATTAAGAATGGAATAGGCTGTCTTCCTATTGTTTCTGTAAAACAATTTGGCAAATTAGATCAAATGGAAAGAATAAAATAAATAAAATAAAAAGTAAAAAGGGTATGTAAAAAAAAAAGGGGGGTCTATTATATAATAGATAGTGACTTATCTTGTATATTTTTTACTTAATAAAGAACAACAAACGAAAACATAACTATAACTCTTTTTTTTTACATTTTAGAAAATTTTATTGATACTTCCAAGGGTTTTTCTGACTCTTTTGTTTATACTAAAAGTTTTTCAGCAATCGTATAAGAACCTCTTAGAATTAATTGGTTTTTTGGATTGTTTCGTCACTATATTGAATAGAATCTTTTTTTTTGACTCTGCGCTAGCAATTCTACTATTATTAGTGAACAATAATGGAAAAATTCCTTCATATTCATAGAGATAGAGGACATAATACACATGGATATAGTAAGTCTCGCTTGGGCTGCTTTAATGGTAGTCTTTACATTTTCCCTTTCGCTCGTAGTATGGGGAAGAAGTGGACTCTAGGGATACTACTAATTGAGTAATTGAGTTGAGAAATCAAACTGTATCTATTGGTTTATAGATCATTCTGCAAAAATTTAAAGATTTTTAATTTAACTGTTTAAATTGAATTTAATTCAATTATTTAATTCAATTTCGAAATTCTTACAAATACAAATTTAGAATTCGAAATTGAATTAAAAATATCTTCATTTCAAAATTCAAATTCTATTGGATTTGAGTGAAGTAATGTATTCTATAAATAATTACTATAAATAATTACTATATGAATATTACCCTTTTCTTTTAATCATAATCAAAGAAAAATTTCAACGATTCTCGTGTTCATATTTCGAAAGTAAAAAGAATACAAATGATAGGAAATTTGTTACAAGTAAACTCTTCCTAAATTATCTATTTTAATAAACGGATTATTACCAGAGTTATATATGAACAATGAGGAAGAACCCCTCTTTTTTTTTTGCCTCTTTCCTGTTCAAAAGGTCGTTTTTTTATTAAAGAAGATAGTTCTTTTATTAGTTATTTAAAGTGATTAAATTAAGTGAATTTTCTATAGGAAATAAGATAGACATAGTGGTTTTCCAGTGGGATACTACGTATACTAAGAGATTTTCTTGCTTAGTGCTCGGTTTAATATTTGTTTTATTATTTTAGAAATTTGATTTATGCGATATATCTTATTGACGTCACTCATTTCATATCATGATTCAATTCAAAGGTTCAAAATCGGAAGGGTTTACTAATCCTTTTTTCTTTTCGTTGAAATCTTCAAAAATTTTTATAGAACTCCTTTGCTTGGACAATCTGTCAACGGTTCAATCAATTACTTCTTTGAAATGCTAAAAAAAGATTTCTTGATTTTCTTTTATTATTTTATTAATTGAATATATGTTATATGTTCATATTTTTTTTTTTTTCATTGATTTTATTCTTTCGGCAAACGCCGTAATTCATATTGAAAATAATCAGAAATCTAGGAATTCGAATGAATTAGAATCATAAAAGTAAGAGTTGCCTTTCGACTATTTGAGATTAATTGGAATCAACACAAATCAAATAGATGACGAAATAGAATTAGGATGTTCGGTACATTACATATAGATATATATGATATCTAGATATATCTATATGAGAGGAGATTATAGATTAATCTATCTCTATATTAAACCTATATCTATCTTTTTATAGATTTTTTTATATAGTACAACTTTATACACCAGAAAAACAAAAAAAGAGAGTATGATAGAAAGAAATAGATTTCTTTCTATCATACTATCAGATCTCATAGAATACTGCTAATTCTAGCCCGCTCATTTCATCTAAAACAAAAAATAGGAATCCTTTCCATTTTATTTCTTCAATCATTAATATTGATAAGAACTAAGAAGTCAAATTTCATTCAACTTAATCACCTTGACTAACAGTTTTTACGTATATTATAAGTAAAAAAGCCGTGGGAACCAGAATGAACAGTGCAGTAGCAATAAATGCAAGAATATTTACTTCCATAATCTCATCGTTTCTTTTTTTTTTTTTTTTACTTCGCAATAACTCGGGATTTAATCCCATAGAGATAATAAGTCTTTCGCCTCTAAATTCAATGGGATGAATTCTATCTCGATGATATCGAGTCTGATCAATATCATGAATAACAATATCTGAGCTATCAAATCGATTCATCGTTGAGAATTGAATAGTATAACATAAAAAGATTGTTTATCCATACCGAATTCAAAAATGAATTCTTGATTCAATTGATAATTTCTTTACTTCACTTTATTTTTATTTATGATATTCTTTGTTTTCTATTTTCTGTAAAATTATCACCTTCTTTGTACAGTTATCTGACGAAGTATCATGTAACCACCTTTACATTGGTTACAACTACATCCAAACAAACAATAGGAACGAAACAGAAAAGGAGGAATTTAGTTCTAAAATCTTTTTTTAATGATCTTTTAATGATCTAACTTATTGGAAAACACAAAAATGCGATAAAGACAAGCTCCAATATAGTAAATATAGTTTTAAAAAGTCGAATATTCTATCCAATTCATTTGTTTAGGGTTTGTTTTTTCTTCAGCAAAAATAAAAAAAAAAAGAGACTTTTCAGAATTCTATCAAAGCAATTAAATTGATTTTGTATCGTCCAAATACAAATTCCATTTTGGTATGTACTGCCGGAAAAGATATGGTACTCAATTCGATTTTATTCTACCAGTTAGGAGTAATCGAAAAATCCAAACTCAATACTTAATATAGTCTCTTTTGGAATCTAAAATATGACACTACTCATAATTGTACTAACCCACGTATATAAATAAATAGTATAGAAATAAATAAGAATAAAGAATAAAAGGGAATAAAAAGGATCCCCTTGATAATGAAATTGTCCCCTTTTCGACGAAAAGGGAGAGATAAATTGATGTAGTTATTATTATTATTATATTTTTGGATTTGGATCCGTCGGGACTGACGGGGCTCGAACCCGCAGCTTCCGCCTTGACAGGGCGGTGCTCTGACCAATTGAACTACAATCCCGGGGAAATGCAATTGCAATAAAGTGTACAACATACATATTCTTATGATTTTATTCAAATCCTTTCTATTTCGATTTTATATTGGAATCGCCACGTTGGGGCAGAAATGGGAGTGCTCTATTGATATCCGCATGGATATCCACTTTAGTGATAAAAGGGACAAGGATTGCTAGTCATCTTTTCATTATTTCAAATCAAAGTCGATTGGTAATACAAAATCTTTCAAAGACTTCTTTTTTTCTTTCCATTACTATTTTTCTTAAACTTTATACTTACAAATTCGGATCTGAATCTAGATGATCATTAACAAGATCGAAATTGGTGAGAAATAAAAAAAAGAAAACAAATCAAATAACGAACAGGCAGAAATATATCAGAAATTTCGATTTTTTTCTGTATCAGGTATTTCGAGAGGACAAAGGGGTTATATCATTTCATGGCGGATCAGTGAATTATTGGGCCGAGCTGGATTTGAACCAGCGTAGACATATTGCCAACGAATTTACAGTCCGTCCCCATTAACCGCTCGGGCATCGACCCAGGAAGAATCAACTCCAGACTTATTAATAATCCATGATCAACTTCCTTTCGTAATACCCTACCCCCAGGGGAAGTCGAATCCCCGCTGCCTCCTTGAAAGAGAGATGTCCTGAACCACTAGACGATGGGGGCACATTTGCCCAACCGCCAGCATACTATGCTCATAGTATGAGGAGTTTTTTGAAATTGTCAATATAACGTAACGGGTATGACTAGATTCTTCGAATCTTTCCGTCTTTCATGATTCCATAGAATGGATTTTATTCTTATATTCATCTTATATTTATAAAACATTTATCCTACTCGAATAATTCTAATCGCCTATAAAATAAAATCCATTCTAAATTTGGATCGAAAATTCCAAATTGATATAGAAATTTATATAATTATTTAATAAATTAAATTGAAATTATATAAATATAAATACAATATATAATTTGCATTTCCATATCTATATATAGAAATAGAATATATAACTAGGATATATAGATAATTAATAGAAATACAGAAAATTATAGATAATTAATAGAAATACAGAAAATTATAGAAAATTAATAGAAATACAGAAAATTATAGAAAATTATGGAAAAATATATATGAAAAATATATACTATAGAAATCTATACTATAGAAAAATAGAATATTCAAAAAAAAAAAAGAAAATAGAAATAATACAAAGGATTCTTTCAGGAAATGATTGATCCACCGAAAAGCCAGAAAATAGGGGGTTAGGGGGTTAAACTTAATTTCTTTATTTCTTTCGCTTTGGTGTTCATTAATTCACTTATTGTTAATGTTAAGATAAACAGACATCTCTTTCTCTCACACTAAACCGGTAATTTAACAAATGAAAAATCTGGAAATCTGGGAAGAGGGATAGGCATGAACAAGTTATCCAATTTTTTTTTTTTAGAATTTCATTTTGTTCAGGGACGAATAGAACCTTTTTATTAGTTTATTAGTAATTTGATGAAATACCTTCGATCTATATTGTTATTAGTTTATTAGTAATTCGATGAAATACCTTCGATCTATATTGAATTGCTAAATACATGTATCAATCAAATGAATTTCGTTATGGTGGTGGAACATCCAATTAGGTTTGGCCTTGAAAAATTTATTACATTGATATTTATCAAATTCAATATCAATAAACCAACTTTTTACCTATATTCACTAGTTTAACTTATACTCACTAGGTAAATCAAACCTCTTGCTTAGGAATGAACTACTACGAGTCTACCCTCTGTACTTAATATAAGATTTTACTCAGTATAATATACTTATTTATATAATATACTTATTTAGAATATATTTATTATTCTAATATATTTGTTATTATTCTATTATTATTCTAATATATATATTACTTTGTTTATAATATACTTATTCCAATTTCTATTCTAAGTCCAATTTATCTAATTTATATTATTCTAAATTCTATTAGAATATATTTACTTATATTCTATTCTTATTCTATAGGTTTTTTATATAGATTGGATTTCTAATTTATTTCCATAGATCTATCTTATCCACATAGTGCCTCATTCAGGAATTGAATCAAATGGGCCCTTTTAACTCAGTGGTAGAGTAACGCCATGGTAAGGCGTAAGTCATCGGTTCAAATCCGATAAGGGGCTTCCTTTCAGAAAACCCAGGGGTAGTATTCCTGTGGTAGTATTCCTATGGTAGTATTCCTATGGTATGATAGTATTCCTTTTTGAAGTTGAAGAGGAAATAGACATTTTTTGGATATTTGTACTAAATAAAATAAGAAACTCTAGAATTCATTCTAAAATGAAATTAGAAATGTTAAAAAATTAGCATTTTAGGGATTTATGCTAGATTAATATTTTTTTAAATTAGTTAAAATAATGCTTTATTTAATTAATATATTAATTCTTTATTTAATTAATAGTAATTAAATAATTAAAATGAATTAAATTAATAATTTCGACTAGTAATTAGTAATGATTTATAGTAATATACTACTATCATAGTATAGCATATTAAAGATTAAAGAGCATATTAAAGTAATTTTTTATACTATTTTATACTAATAGTCTAAGTATTTAGTATTTTTTTTTTTCATAGTTGATGGTTATAGTTATAAAATATTAACTCTAGCTATAAATATAGTTAAAAAGTTGAATATCTGTTTATTAGAATGAATAGTGATAAATTGACTCTGAAATCGCCAAATTTTCTTATTTTCCATTATTTCTTATTTTCCATTATTCTAATCAAATCTTTCTAATTGATTTGATTAGAAATCAATAAAAAAAGTAAGTGGACCTAACCTATTGCATCATGACTATATCTACTATTCTGATATTAAAATTCGATAGAGATGAAATTGAAACAGTAGCTCTGCTTTTTCTTTCATTTTCATATTTCTTTTCTTTGAACTCCGAAAAAAAATCTGTTAATATTTCGGATTAAATCTTCTTTCTCCGAGTTTTCTATAGGAAAAAATCACTATTCCCTTTAAAGTTAAAGAAGTCATACCATAAGACATAGAACAGACCTTTTAAATATCTTTCTTTGATTCAGATCAATTTCTTTTCTTTGATTCAGATCAATTTCTATTGATTTGATACCTATATAAGATCTATATATATATATAATAAGATTGATATATCTATTAGATGATGGCCTCATGTACCAAATATTTTCACATACAATATTTTTTTCCGGCAATAGAATGTAGAAGTAGAATAAGGGTGAGAAAAAGACTTTCATTTAAAGTTAAAGTTTTCTATTTATTTAATATTGTTTGTATTTAATTTAATTAATAGGAAAATTCATTCTCTTTCTTGTTTTCTTACACATATAAATAAAGTAAATAGAAAAAATATTCGAAGTGTCTTTTTTGCTTTGACCCGCAAAATATTCTGGTTTTTTTATCTGTTTTATCTGAAAGAAAAAAGAAAAGGAAATAAAATATAAAAAAGATGGCGAGAAAGAATAAAGTATAGAAAGAATAAAGTATAAAATAATAAAATATAGGATACTGTAGCAGGTTAATGCACATAGAAATTAGAAGAATACGTAAAAGAAAAGTATTGATTTTTCGAAATCTCATGAAGAAGATCCAACAATAAGATTCGTTTGATAGAATAAGAGAAGTAAGTCTGAGGATCAACTAGAAACGAAAGGGAATCACTTGTTTCTGGAACAGTTCTTTTTCAAAATTCATCTATCTGGTTGATGAGTCATAAAAAAATTCATGGTTCGCGCAGTTATTAAGACTATAAGAAGGAATAACCGAATTGAATTCATGAATTTTTAATTCATGAATTTACCTAAGTCCGATTATGGACTGATAAAGAATTTTTTCTTCGAAACCCATTAGAAATTAGAAGGGACAGTGTACGAAAAATCAAATCATACATAAATGATCGAAGTTTGAAAGGCCCTGAAAATGCAATGAGGTGTTCGAAAATGGTTGAAGTAGTTGAATAGGAGGATCACTATGACTATAGCCCTTGGTAAATTTACCAAAGATGAAAATGATTTATTTGATATTATGGATGACTGGTTACGAAGGGACCGTTTCGTTTTTGTAGGTTGGTCCGGTCTATTGCTCTTTCCTTGCGCCTATTTCGCCTTAGGGGGTTGGTTCACAGGTACAACCTTTGTAACCTCATGGTATACCCATGGATTGGCTAGTTCCTATTTGGAAGGCTGCAACTTCTTAACCGCTGCAGTTTCTACTCCTGCTAATAGTTTAGCGCATTCTTTGTTATTACTATGGGGTCCCGAAGCACAAGGGGATTTTACTCGTTGGTGCCAATTAGGTGGTTTGTGGACTTTTGTTGCTCTCCACGGTGCTTTCGGACTAATCGGTTTTATGTTACGTCAATTTGAACTTGCTCGATCCGTACAATTGCGACCTTATAATGCAATCGCATTCTCTGGTCCAATTGCTGTTTTTGTTTCTGTATTCCTGATTTATCCACTAGGTCAGTCTGGTTGGTTTTTTGCGCCTAGTTTTGGTGTAGCAGCTATATTTCGATTCATCCTCTTTTTCCAAGGGTTTCATAACTGGACACTGAACCCGTTTCATATGATGGGAGTTGCCGGCGTATTGGGCGCTGCTCTGCTATGCGCTATTCATGGTGCTACTGTAGAAAATACTTTATTTGAAGATGGTGATGGTGCAAATACATTCCGTGCTTTTAACCCAACTCAAGCCGAAGAAACTTATTCAATGGTTACCGCTAACCGCTTTTGGTCTCAAATCTTTGGGGTTGCTTTTTCCAATAAACGTTGGTTACATTTCTTTATGTTATTTGTACCAGTAACCGGTTTATGGATGAGTGCTCTTGGAGTAGTCGGTCTGGCTCTGAATCTACGTGCCTATGACTTCGTTTCTCAGGAAATCCGTGCAGCGGAAGATCCTGAATTTGAGACTTTCTATACTAAAAATATTCTCTTAAACGAAGGTATTCGTGCTTGGATGGCGGCTCAAGATCAGCCTCATGAAAACCTTATATTCCCTGAGGAGGTTCTACCACGTGGAAACGCTCTTTAATGGAACTTTATCTTTAGCCGGTCGTGACCAAGAAACTACCGGTTTCGCTTGGTGGGCCGGGAATGCCCGACTTATCAATTTATCCGGTAAACTACTGGGAGCTCATGTAGCTCATGCTGGATTAATCGTATTCTGGGCCGGAGCAATGAACCTATTTGAAGTGGCTCATTTCGTACCGGAGAAGCCAATGTATGAACAAGGATTAATTTTACTTCCCCACCTAGCTACTCTAGGTTGGGGGGTAGGTCCTGGTGGGGAAGTTATAGACACTTTTCCATATTTTGTATCTGGCGTACTTCACTTAATTTCCTCTGCAGTATTGGGCTTTGGTGGTATTTATCATGCACTTTTGGGTCCTGAGACTCTTGAAGAATCTTTTCCATTTTTTGGTTATGTATGGAAAGATAGAAATAAAATGACAACAATTTTAGGTATTCACTTAATCTTGCTAGGTATAGGTGCTTTTCTTCTAGTATTCAAGGCTCTTTATTTTGGGGGCGTATATGATACCTGGGCTCCGGGAGGGGGGGATGTAAGAAAAATTACTAACTTGACCCTTAGCCCAAGTGTTATTTTTGGTTATTTACTAAAATCCCCCTTTGGAGGAGAAGGATGGATTGTTAGTGTGGACGATTTAGAAGATATAATTGGAGGACATGTATGGTTAGGTTCCATTTGTATACTTGGGGGAATCTGGCATATCTTAACCAAACCCTTTGCATGGGCTCGCCGTGCGCTTGTATGGTCTGGAGAGGCTTACTTGTCTTATAGTTTAGGTGCTTTATCTGTTTTTGGTTTCATTGCTTGTTGCTTTGTCTGGTTCAATAATACCGCGTATCCGAGTGAATTTTATGGGCCTACTGGACCAGAAGCTTCTCAAGCTCAAGCTTTTACTTTTCTAGTTAGAGATCAACGTCTTGGGGCTAATGTGGGATCCGCTCAAGGACCTACCGGATTAGGTAAATATTTAATGCGTTCGCCTACCGGAGAAGTTATTTTTGGAGGAGAAACTATGCGTTTTTGGGATCTACGTGCTCCTTGGTTAGAACCTCTAAGAGGCCCAAATGGTTTGGACTTGAGTAGGTTGAAAAAAGACATACAACCTTGGCAAGAACGCCGTTCCGCGGAATATATGACCCATGCGCCTTTAGGCTCGTTGAATTCTGTAGGCGGCGTAGCTACTGAGATCAATGCAGTCAATTATGTCTCTCCTAGAAGTTGGTTAGCTACCTCTCATTTTGTTCTAGGGTTCTTCCTATTTGTGGGTCATTTATGGCACGCAGGAAGGGCTCGTGCAGCTGCAGCAGGATTTGAAAAAGGAATTGATCGTGATTTTGAACCTGTTCTTTCCATGACTCCTCTTAACTAACTAAGACAAGAGATTCAATACTTTAAGTAGGAATCAATTGGATTCTACAATACATATTGATTGGGTAGATCAGGTCATACTTAAAAAGTCTTACTTTTTCTTTTCAACTCATTTTAATCTAATCTATTTTTTTCTGGCTCGGCTAGGTGGGATAGCCGAGCCATCTACATTTATGATACTGGGTTAGTCAAAACCAATAAACACATAAATCTATTCATCAAGAAAAGGAGAGAGAGGGATTCGAACCCTCGATAGTTCGCAAAGAACTATACCGGTTTTCAAGACCGGAGCTATCAACCACTCGGCCATCTCTCCGAAAGATAATTTCTATTTTACGATTTTATTTTTTTTTCTCCTGAATAGAATAAAATATGACCATAGGAGTTGATACCGTCACTGTACTATAAGAAAGAAGAAAGATATATTTGGTGGGAGTCGATAAATCTATTTATCTATCTGTTATCTGTAATATAATATATAGGTATAGATAGATGCGCATGGCCGTTTGTGAAGTCAAAAACTACTCTCGACCCCATGTTCAAATAAAATGGGAAAGGGGTGGTAATAAGTCATATAGAATCAATGGATTCATGGCACAATCCCCCCATGATGCATTTTTTTTTTTTTTTCTTTTTGTGGCTGATAGAGGGATCAAATGGTATATAGTCTTTTGTTGGTAGATTGGAGGATTAGAAACATGATTATTGCTTTCCAATTGGCTGTTTTTGCATTAATTGCTACTTCATCAATCTTACTGATTAGCGTACCCGTTGTTTTTTCTTCTCCTGATGGTTGGTCGAGTAACAAAAATGTTGTATTTTCTGGTACATCATTATGGATTGGATTAGTTTTTCTGGTAGGTATCCTTAATTCTCTTATCTCTTGAACCTATTTGTTCCAGATACAAAAATGAAATGAAAATGACCCCCCCCCGAATTCTTTCGGGTTGCGAAACACATTAAATTCAAATTCAATATAAGTCATAAGTCTAAGTTCCAAAAAATGCAAAATACAAATAAAGAAAACAAAAAATTAGATGGAGGGATCGAATAATTAAATGGAAAAATTGAATCTAATGTGATAAAAAATACATTAGCTAAAAAATATATTAGAAATTTTTTCTAATTAGAATTTTCTATTTTCTAATTAGAAAAAATTTCTAACTAGAAATGGACTAACTAGAAATTGAATTTATTAATTCTATATTCTATTATAGAATATAGAAATTCTAGTATAGAGTATAGAATTAATAATTAACTTATATTTCTAGTTAATTAATATATAATTTAGAATTCATTTTCTATTATCTAAATATTAGAATATTGTATAAGTCATTTTATATTATTCTATTCTATTATAGAAATATTATTTCTATATTATATATATAATATGATTAATTAATCTAATTAATAGAAAAAATTTTATTATAGAAATTAATAGAAAATTATATATATATATATTAGAATTAGCATAATTCTAATATATATTAGAATTAGTATAAATTACTTGTATAAAATTAATAATATTTAATAATATAGAATTAATAGAAATCAAAATTTAAATAATGGAATTCGATTCTAATAGAATTAGATTAATAGGATTCGAAATAGGAAAAAATCGAAAATAGAATATATAATGTAAAATGAAACTCTAGTTCGAATAGCTAATTCTAATAGAAATTAGAATAGAAAATAGAATATATATAGAATATATATAGAATATATATAGAATATATAATAGAATATATATAGAATATATATAGAATATATATAGAATATATAATAGGATTCATCTATATAAATCTATATATTAAATAATAATAATAGAACTATATAAATCTATATATTAAATAATAATAATAGAATAAAACACATGAAAATAAAAGGAAATATTTTATTAATATATATTTATTAATCTATAATAAAATAGAATAAGAAAAAAAAAAGAAATAAAAATTGTTCCGAAAAAAATATCTA
>CATIWJ010246841.1:20000-47500 GCA_949640765.1 Croton laevigatus | reverse complement strand
GCATTACAAATGCGATGCTCTAACCTCTGAGCTAAGCGGGCTCGCATAACAGAAATTGTACATGTATAGGAATTTAGTAAACTGCCGAAATCTTGGCTATTAGTTTTTTATTCTTTTCTTTATTCTTTTCATTGTTAGTTATTTTCATTCTTAGTTATTCATAATTAATATGAATATGGAAAAAAAAGAAAAAGAATCGATCGTTCGAGTATTCAGAATTGTATGAGAAAAAAATTCGAATAAGAGAAGTATATATAATAAATGTGGTATATATAAATCTATATTGAATTGCGGATAGAGAAATGATAGAATCCTTTTTGATTAGACTAACTAAATAGGGGTCTCTGATAGAGATGAAAGAAGATAGACACGAAAAAAAAAGTAAACCCTTTTTATCGTTATAGGAATCCGTATCTAATGACTTCAACAGTTCCAGTAGAAATAGAATATAAATGAGAATGATATAGTAATGAGATCTTAATCTCAAAACAAAAAAGGGGATATGGCGAAATTGGTAGACGCTACGGACTTAATTGGATTGAGCCTTGGTATGGAAACTTACTAAGTGATAACTTTCAAATTCAGTGAAACCCTGGAATTCAAAATGGGCAATCCTGAGCCAAATCCTGTTTTCCAAAAACAAATACAAATAAAGGTTCAAAAAGACAGAATAATAAAAAAAGGATAGGTGCAGAGACTCAATGGAAGCTGTTCTAACAAATGAAGTTGACTGCGTTGCATTAGTAAAGTAAAGAAATCTTTCCGTTAAAACTCTAGAAAGGATAAAGTAAAGGATAACCCTATATTCATACATATTCGTATTGAAATACTATCTCAAATGATTAATTAATAGGGCCCGAATCAATATTTTTTTATCTTTCTATGAAAAATGAAATAAAAAAAAAATTGTTTTGAATCGATTCCAAGTTCAAGAACGGATTGAATTTGAATTGATCAAATCATTCACTCCATAGTCTGATAGATAACTGATTAATCGGACAAGAATAAAGATAGAGTCCCGTTCTACATGTCAATATCGACAACAAGGAAATTTATAGTAAGAGGAAAATCCGTCGACTTTAAAAATCGTGAGGGTTCAAGTCCCTCTATCCCCAAAAAAGGAAAAAAGGGGTTCGCTCGAATCCCTAATTTTTTTATCCTATTCTATTTTCTCTTTTTGTTAACGGTTCCAATTTCGTTATCTTTCTGATTCATTCGATTCTTTCACAAACATATCCAGACTGAATTTCTTTTCACAAGTCTTGTCATAGATGTGATAGATATGATACACATACAAATAAATAAACATCTTTGAGCAAAACAAAAGCGGGGAATCCCCATTGAAAATTGGAATGATTAACAATCCAAACCATTATTCGAACTCAAAATTACAAAGTCGTATTTTTCTTCTTTCTTTTTTTTTTTTTTTTAAGATAAAAATTTGAAAGATACGAAGCATTCCAGGTCTGGATAAGACTTTAGAATACTTTTTCATCTTTTTTTAATTGACATTGACATAGACCCAAGTCATTTAGTAAAATGAGGAAGACGCCACGTCGAAAATGGTCGGGATAGCTCAGCAGGTAGAGCAGAGGACTGAAAATCCTCGTGTCACCAGTTCAAATCTGGTTCCTGACACATGATAAATTTGTGTATGAGTATCTATTCTACCATTTAATTAATTAATTCAATTAATTGATATAGATCGGATATAGACCAGCATACATATTCATTAATAGTATAGATCATGATATATACTTAACTTATCTATCTAAATGTCTGGAGATATAATATAGGCTTTTTAGGTGTTAGATAAGTAAAGAGTTTATGTTCTAAAAAAAATTCGATTATGTTTCCTCTTCTTTTTTATTTGATTTATTCATAATGTGTCTCCTCTCGTTCAAAAAGAATGTTAGTACTTCATATAGATTCGAAAGGTTAAAGTAAAGTGAAATTAGTTAGTTAAAAGACCTAAAAATCAAATCTATAGAAGTTGAAGCTCCAAGTTTCATCTCAGATATAGTATAAATAGAATCCGATTCTCTTTCATTTCTTTGTATTTCTTTTCTTTCATATTCTATTCCTTCATTTCCCCTATCTTATGTGACTTTATATAGCTCATTTCTTTATATATAGCTCATCTAAAGGATGTGTGCGGTACAAAGTACATAATGCAGAATTCGTTTATTTATATTTAGTTCATCCTATTAGCTCGTAGCTCGACTTGTCCGAAATAAATATCTTCAAAATTGGAGAATTCAACGAATCCCTAATTGTATTAGTATTTTTTTTTAGTCTACCCATAATAATATGAATGAGACTTCAATGACTCTGTTGATATATAAGAGAGCGCACAAATATTCCTTGAATAGCTGGAGTTGTAACACTGACGATTAGTTTCTAATTATTCAATGAGCGTCTTGTATTTCATAAAAATTAGGAGCAATATAATCTTTACGTAAGGGCCAACCTGCCCAACTTTCCGGCATTAAGATACGTTTCAGACGCGGATGATTATCATAAAAGATTCCCAGCATATCATAAGATTCCCTTTCTTGAAAATCCGCACTTTTCCAAACCCAGAAAACAGACGGAATTCTAGGATTCGTCCTTGGGGCAAATACTTTTATACATACTTCTTCTGGTTGATCTATACCATACTCTATTCTTGTAAGATGATATACACTAGCTAACAGCCCGCCAGGCGCTACATCATAGGCAGATTGCGAACGCAGATAATTGTAACCATATACATATAAAATGACAGCAATGGAATGCCAATCTTCGGGCTTTATTTGTAAAGTCTCGATTCCTTGGTAATCAAAACCCAAAGATCTATGAACTAATCCATGTTTGACTAGCCAAGCGGACAAACGACCCTGCATCTTTTTTTTCTCTCCCGCATTTTTTTTTTATAATATATAATATAAGTATTTCACATTTACGATGAAATTTATAATTTATGAAAATTGACTTGCCTTTTGTTATTCTGTACAAACGAATCTTTCCTCTAATTTACTAATTCGTAGGACGATACTGACCTTTTATATTTGAAAAATGTTTCGGGAGGGATCTTAGAAATAGACGGCGGTTGATAGAGTAATCCTCGATTATAATTTCCAGTATCAGTAGTGCGTTCAATATTAAACTTATGATTCGTAGTAAAACACCGATTCCCTGGTTGAGACCTAATTCGATCTTCATAAATTTCGTGAGATATTTTTTTACGAAGTTTTGTTATAGCATCTATAACCGCCTCCGGTTTAGGTGGACAGCCTGGCAAATAGACATCTACAGGAATTAGCTTATCGACCCCCCGAACAGTACTATAAGAATCAGTACTGAACATCCCCCCTGTAATTGTACATGCCCCCATAGCAATAACATATTTTGGTTCTGGCATTTGTTCATATAATCTCACTAAAGAAGGAGCCATTTTCATGGTTACTGTACCGGCTGTTAAAATTAGGTCCGCTTGTCTAGGACTAGATCTTGGTACTAGTCCATAACGATCAAAGTCGAATCGTGAGCCTATTAATGAAGCAAATTCAATGAAACAACAACTGGTACCATAGAGAAGTGGCCATAGACTGGAGAGTCTTGACCAATTTGAAAGATCATTTGATGTAGTTGAAATAACTGAAATTTCAGTTGTTTGATCAAGATCAAGTAAGGGAAACTCAATGGAATTCATAATTGTCTCAATGTTATTATTTTTTTTCATTGTTTTTGTGGAATATTCAAGAACTAAGACCATTCTAATGCTCCTTTTCTCCATGCATAAACTAAACCAACAATTAGGATAAGCACGAAAATTAAAGCTTCTATAAATACGGATAACCCCAATACATCGAAACTCATTGCCCATGGATAAAGAAAAACGGTTTCAACATCAAAAACAACAAAAACTAGAGCAAACATATAGTAACGGATTCGAAATTGTAACCAAGCATTGCCCATTGGTTCTATACCCGACTCATAACTGGAAAGTTTCTCCGGCCCTTTGCTAATCGGGGATAAAATTCCAGAAATTAGAAATGCTAAAATAGGAATAACACTTGATATTATTAGAAATGCCCAGAATATATCATATTCGTAAATCAGAAGCATAGGTGCACTCCTATGAATGTGGAAAATCTACTAGATTCGTTGAGTCAAATTGAAATTAATCCCTAACTTATCCATAACGGGTTAGTCAAAACAACAACTTATATTGAACTTATATTGATATAATATTGATATATACTATTGATAGAGTCTAAATAGATATTTAGATATTGCTCTTATTTATATAATTTATTTTATATAAATATTATATAAATAGAATTTAAATATAAAAAAAGATTAATAAGACTCTACTCTCACCCTTTCACTTCACCTTCCCTTCGGATTCTTTCTGCAAAAGGGGAATTCAAAATACAATTTTCATTTTTTGTTTAGAATTTTGAAATTCTATTAGAATTTTTTATTTTTATTTTTTTTCTATTATTCTATTTCTATATTTTTTATTTACATATATATTTTCTATTTTAATAGAATATAATAGAATATTTTATACTAGAAATATTTTTCTATTTTTATATTATCTTATTTCTTATTTTATTCTATTTTCTTATTATTATTATATATTATTTTATTATTATAAATTATTATTCTATTCTATATTTAATTTATATTATTATATATAAATTTTAATATAATATATATTTGAAAATTAAATATAGAAAATAATTTTTATTTTAATTCAATTCTATTATTCTATTCCATTTTTGAATATATTAGATTTCTATTTTAATTCAAAACAAAAATGGAATAGAATAATAAATAATATATTTTATTATTTTATTGAAGTTCTAATTCTATATGATGTATGACATAAGAATAATACATTATAATAATACATTTTATTCTTTTATTTAGTTGTATTTGTTAATTTATTTATTAATTATTCATTTTTTTTAGGGCTATACGGACTCGAACCGTAGACCTTCTCGATAAAACCGATCAAACTGATTCTTATCAAAATGATTCGAACTTTTTCAAGGACCCAACATGCATTTTTTTTGCATTGGGCTCATTCAATAACTGATATAAATAATCAGTTAGTCTACCATAATTCTCTTGGACGAAAGATAAGAAGATGGCTCCATGTGCTCTGATTTATGGATTCCGATCCGAGAGCACTACCAAAGTGTTTCAAAGAAAGGTTATCTTGACGTAGGTCTGCTTTTGGCTTAAATTAACCTAAGTTAAATGGAATCTCCACCGCCCCGCTTCCGCTTAAAGAATAAACTATGAAACTTCATACACCTTAAAGTTCATAGGATAGGACGAAAAGAGAATTTTTGGAGGCCCTTATACTCATTATGCCTAGCATTGAATAAACTGGGTATTCACCTTATCAAGGTCTTAAATCAATGATGGGTTCTATTCGGTGTCTAAAAAGGCACCTAAATTGTACCGAACCCTTTGTGCCAGGCTATTGTTCTTTTGTTCCCTACAAGTCATGGAGTAAGACATCGACTTCTCAATAAGTCTTTTAATTACATGATGGACTTCTTTGAAAAAAAAAACAGTGGCGCACGTGTAAACGAGGTGCTCTACCTAACTGAGCTATAGCCCTTGTGTTTGTGATATATATTTTATCATGTTGCTAATTTGTTGTCAAGACGAATATTATATAATCCAACATCCTATTTGTTTAATCTCTTTGATCCGTATTGCTTATAAATAATATTCCATTTATAATTAATATTACATTTTTAATCCATCGATGTGATGGATTCCATTTCTTTCTCCTTGTGATGATAAATGACCTACTTAACTCAGTGGTTAGAGTATTGCTTTCATACGGCAGGAGTCATTGGTTCAAATCCAATAGTAGGTAGAACTTATTAGATATCAGAATCAATGTTACCTAATAAGTTTTTTTACCCAACTTATTTATTATTTATTTTATTGATTTTTTTTCTTTTTCGTTCCATTCTATTTTATTTTTGAATTGAAAAAATTTTTCGTTGTATTAGAATCTGATTCTACTTAATGATTCTATTTAATTGGCAGAATAAAAAAAAAATAGGGTGTATAAACAGAACTTCTGTATAAACAGAAGTTCTGTTGATTATTCGACTGTCCTAACTAGTTATAGTTACGAAATTCCATTGATAGCCTCTACTCGTGCCCTAGCTCGTCTGAGAGCTAGATTTGCCTCAATTATTTGTCTCTTGCCTTCCGCTTTTCTCAAGTTAGCTTCGGCTATTTCAAGAGTTTGCTGAGCTTCTTGTGGATCAATGTCATTACCCTTCTCTGCATCATTTACTAAAACAGTAATCTCATTATTGCCTATTCTAGCAAAACCGCCCATCAGAGCCAGCGTTAACCATTGGTCATTAAGGCGTATTCTCAAAATACCGATATCGACAGCTGTGGCAATAGGCGCATGATTTGGTAATACGCCAATTTGTCCACTATTAGTAGATAAAATGATTTCTTTCACTTCGGAATCCCAAACAATTCGATTCGGGGTCAGTACACAAAGATTTAAGGTCATTTGTTCTCCATTTCTAAGTTTGTAGCCTTGGTAGTAGCTTCATCAATATTGCCTACCAAATAAAAGGCCTGTTCAGGGAGACTATCTAATTCTCCGGAAAGGATCAATTTAAACCCTCTAATTGTTTCTGCTAGACCAACATATTTCCCCGGAGAACCGGTAAATACTTCTGCTACGAAAAAGGGTTGTGATAAGAAACGCTCAATTTTTCGTGCTCTTGCGACAGTTAAACGATCCTCTTCGGATAATTCGTCCAGTCCAAGGATAGCTATAATGTCCTGAAGCTCTTTGTAACGTTGTAAAGTTTGCTTAACTCTTTGGGCAGTTTCATAATGTTCCTCACCAACGATCTGAGGTTGGAGCATAGTTGACGTTGAATCTAAAGGATCCACTGCTGGATAGATACCTTTAGCGGCTAATCCTCTCGATAGTACAGTAGTGGCATCTAAATGCGCAAATGTCGTGGCAGGAGCAGGGTCAGTCAAATCGTCCGCAGGTACATAAACTGCTTGAATAGAAGTTATGGACCCCTCTTTGGTTGAAGTAATTCTTTCTTGTAAAGAACCCATTTCGGTACTAAGGGTAGGTTGATAACCCACAGCGGAAGGCATTCTACCCAATAAGGCGGATACTTCGGATCCCGCTTGGACGAAACGGAAGATATTGTCGATAAATAGAAGTACGTCTTGTTCATTAACATCTCGGAAATATTCCGCCATAGTTAGGGCAGTCAAACCAACTCTCATACGAGCTCCCGGCGGTTCGTTCATCTGACCATAGACTAGAGCCACTTTTGATTCTGCAATATTTTCTTCATTAATTACTCCAGATTCTTTCATTTCCATGTAAAGATCATTTCCTTCACGAGTCCGCTCGCCTACTCCACCAAATACGGATACGCCTCCATGAGCTTTCGCAATGTTGTTGATTAATTCCATAATAAGCACCGTTTTACCCACTCCAGCCCCCCCGAATAGTCCGATTTTTCCGCCACGGCGATAAGGGGCTAAAAGATCTACTACTTTAATTCCTGTTTCAAAAATAGATAATTTTGTATCTAACTGTATAAAAGCAGGTGCAGATCTATGAATCGGTGATGTTGCGCGAGTATCTACAGGACCTAAATCATCAACAGGTTCTCCAAGCACGTTGAAAATTCGTCCTAGAGTCGCTCCACCAACTGGAACACTTAGAGGAGCTCCTGTGTCAATCACTTCCATTCCTCGCGTTAGACCATCTGTAGCACTCATAGCTACAGCCCGAACTCGATTATTTCCTAACAATTGTTGTACTTCACAAGTCACATTAATTTCTTGTCCGACAGTATCTCGACCCTTAACTACCAGAGCGTTGTAAATATTAGGCATCTTGCCTGGGGGAAAAGCTACATCTAGTACTGGCCCAATTATTTGGGCGATACGCCCCAGGTTTTTTTTTTCAAGCGCGGAAACTCCCGAACCAGAAGTAGTAGGATTGGTTCTCATAATAATAATAATAATAAATATGTCGAAAATCTTTTTTTTTTTCAAAATTTTCTAGTCCAAAATAAATGTTCGACGGCAAGTTGATCAATTAATTCAGTAAAAAAAAATAGGAGTTAGTACTCGATTTCATTGATACCATCTAACAAATCCAATCTAACAAATCCATTGACTTAATTTTCAATTTCAATGAGTGAATTTTCAAGTTCAACTAACTTGTTTTAAAAATATAAATATCAAGCGGATGAATAAGAATAAAAAGAATAAAAAGGTTTTGGAAAGCCTTCCATTTGTTTATCATTATAGTTATTTATAGATAATAATATCTATATTTTGTATGGAATTCGAACCTGAACTCTATTTATGATTTATTATTTCTATCTCATAGGCCTTTATTTTCTATTTCAGCATATCGATTTACGTCTAGCTAGTTATTATTATTTTCATTTTCATAGATGAATTCTGCAGATTTTCACATCTTGGCTTTACATATACAACATATATCACTGTCAAGAGAAAATTTCTTATTATTTAGATATTTCTTAGATATTAGATATTTTGATTCAAATTAAGGATTAGAAACTTGAAAAACAAGGATTGGGTTGCGCCATATATATGAAAGAGTATACAATAATGATGTATTTGGTGAATCAAATACCATGGCCTAATAACCAAATTCTGATTAGTCGATAATATTAGTTGATAGCTTTGTGAAAGATTCCTGTGAAAGGTTTCATTAACTCCTAATTCATGTCGAGTAGACCTTGTAGTTGTGAGAATTCTTAATTCATGAGTTGTAGGGAGGGACTTATGTCACCACAAACAGAGACTAAAGCAAGTGTTGGATTCAAGGCTGGTGTTAAAGATTATAAATTGACTTATTATACTCCTGAGTATCAAACAAAAGATACTGATATCTTGGCAGCATTCCGAGTAACTCCTCAACCTGGAGTTCCACCTGAGGAAGCAGGAGCTGCGGTAGCAGCTGAATCTTCTACTGGTACATGGACAACTGTGTGGACCGATGGGCTTACCAGTCTTGATCGTTATAAAGGACGATGCTACGACATCGAGCCCGTTGCTGGAGAAGAAAATCAATATATTGCTTATGTAGCTTACCCCTTAGACCTTTTTGAAGAAGGTTCTGTTACTAATATGTTTACTTCCATTGTGGGTAATGTATTTGGGTTCAAAGCCCTACGTGCCCTACGTCTGGAGGATTTGCGAATCCCTACTTCTTATACTAAAACTTTCCAAGGGCCGCCTCATGGTATCCAAGTTGAGAGAGATAAATTGAACAAGTATGGTCGCCCCCTATTAGGTTGTACTATTAAACCTAAATTGGGGCTATCCGCTAAGAATTATGGTAGAGCGGTTTATGAATGTCTTCGCGGTGGACTTGATTTTACCAAAGATGATGAAAATGTGAACTCCCAACCATTTATGCGTTGGAGAGACCGTTTCCTATTTTGTGCCGAAGCACTTTATAAAGCACAGGCTGAAACAGGTGAAATCAAAGGACATTATTTGAATGCTACTGCAGGTACATGTGAAGAAATGATCAAAAGGGCTGTATTTGCCAGAGAATTAGGAGCTCCTATCGTAATGCATGACTACCTAACAGGGGGATTCACCGCAAATACTAGCTTGGCTCATTATTGCCGAGATAATGGTTTACTTCTTCACATTCACCGCGCAATGCATGCAGTTATTGATAGACAGAAGAATCATGGTATGCATTTTCGTGTACTAGCTAAGGCGTTACGTATGTCTGGTGGAGATCATATTCACGCTGGTACCGTAGTAGGTAAACTTGAAGGGGAAAGAGACATCACTTTGGGCTTTGTTGATTTACTACGCGATGATTTTATTGAAAAAGACCGAAGCCGTGGTATTTATTTCACTCAAGATTGGGTCTCTATGCCGGGTGTTATACCTGTCGCTTCAGGAGGTATTCACGTTTGGCATATGCCTGCTCTGACCGAGATCTTTGGAGATGATTCCGTACTACAATTTGGCGGGGGAACTTTAGGGCACCCTTGGGGAAATGCGCCTGGTGCCGTAGCGAATCGAGTAGCTCTAGAAGCATGTGTACAAGCTCGTAATGAAGGGCGTGATCTTGCTCGTGAGGGTAATGAAATTATCCGTGAGGCTAGCAAATGGAGTCCGGAACTAGCTGCTGCTTGTGAAGTATGGAAGGAGATTAAATTTGAATTCCAAGCAGTGGATACTTTGTAATCCACTAATTGACATTCGTTCTCTTAATTGAATTGTAATTAAACTCGGCCCAATCTTTTACTAAAAGGATTGAGCCGAATACAAAATACAAAGATCCTAATACAAGGATCCTATTGTCTAGATCTTTTGTATATTTTTTTTTTTTCTTTTGTATATCTTTTTTGTATATACATACATATATGGATACATATTTATATAAATCCATATATGGATACATTTTTAGATAGATCCATATTTAACTAAATATCCAAGATTTTAGAGACAAAATAGAAGACGAAAAAATTCAAACCTTTCTATTGTTATCTTGGATCTACAATTAATCCTAAGGATCTATAGGATTGGTGTATTCTTTTATATTCCCTAGTTTCGGACATGGGTCGAGCTCAATATTCCAACTTCTTCTACCCATCCTGTATATTGCCCTTTTCGCTCCGTGTTGAAATAGAAATTTATTAATAGACGAGATTTTTACAAAAAAAAAATGTTTTTTTTTCACATTTTTAGGAGAAAAAGAATATTTCTTTTCTCGATACGAATTTGATACAATATGAAAAATTCCTTTTCTATTTCTATTTAGAATTTAGACTTATTCTAATTGAAAAATAATTGAAAACGGGATTCCATTATAACCATATCATATATAGTGAAGCGATACTCCGGGCTCTTACAAAAAAAGCAAAAGAGAATCCTTTTTTTTTATCCGCTCCTTATTAGTTAATAATCCAATCAGTAGGATTGGATCTATATACTTTTTTATATACTTTTTTGAGAGGAAATGAAACGTTTCAATGATTTTTCATCGAATGACTATTCATCTATCATTTTGATGTAAATACAGCAAGAAGGTTCTATGGAAAAACGATGGTTCAATTCGATCTTATCCAATGTGGAATTGGAATTAGAATACAGGTGTAGGTTAAGTAAGTCAACGGATAGTTTGAGTCCTCTTGAAAATACCAGTATAAGCGAAGACCGAATTCTAAACGATACAGAAAATACCAGTATAAGCGAAGACCGAATTCTAAACGATACAGATAAAAACACCCATTGTTGGAGTAATAGTGACAGCTCTAGTTACAGTAATGTTGATGATTTAGTTGGCGTCGGGAACATTCGGAATTTCAACGTTGATGAAACTTTTTTAGTTATGGATAGTAATAGGGACAGTTATTCCATATATTTTGATATTGAAAATCAAGTTTTTGAGATTGACACTGATCATTCTTTTCTGAGTGAACTAGAAAGTTCTTTTTCTAGTTATTGGAATTCGAGTTATCTGAATAATTGGTCTAGCAGTGGTGACTCCCGCTATGATCATTATATCTCTGATACTAAATATAGTTGGAATAATTATATCAATAGTTGCATTGACAGTTATCTTCGCTCTCAAATCTGTATTGATAGTTATATTTTTGGTAGTAGTAACAATTACAGTGAAAGTTACATTTCTAGTTGCATTTGTGGTGAAAGTGGAAATAGTAATGAAAGTGGGAATTCCAGTCTAAGAACTAGCACGAATGGTAGTGATTTAACTAGAAAAGAAGGATCTAATGATCTCGAAGAAGAGTATAATGATCTTGAAGAAGAATCTAATGGTCTCGAAGAAGAATCTAATGATCTTGAAGAAGGATATAATGATCTCGAAGAAGAATCTAATGGTCTCGAAGAAGAATATAAAGATTTCGAAGAAGGATCTAATGATCTCGAAGAAGAATCTAATGGTCTAGAAGAAAAATATAATTATATCAAAGAAGAATATAATGATCTCGAAGAAGAATCTAATGGTCTCGAAGAAGGATATAATGATCTCGAAGAAGGATCTAATGATCTCGGTGGAATGCAAAAATACAAGCATTTGTGGGTTCAATGCGAAAATTGTTATGGATTAAATTATAAAAAATTTTTTAAGGCAAGAATGAATATTTGTGAACAATGTGGAGATCATTTGAAAATGAGTAGTTCAGATAGAATTGAACTTTCGATTGACCTAGGCACTTGGTATCCTATGGATGAAGACATGGTATCTCTGGATCCCATTGAATTTCATTCAGAAGAAGACCCTTATAAAGATCGTATTGATTCTTATCAAAAAGAGACAGGATTAACCGAGGCTGTTCAAACAGGCACAGGTCAACTAAACGGCATTCCCGTAGCAATTGGGGTTATGGATTTTCAGTTTATAGGGGGTAGTATGGGATCCGTAGTAGGGGAAAAAATCACCCGTTTGATCGAGTATGCTACCAATCAATTTTTACCTCTTATTTTAGTGTGCGCTTCCGGAGGAGCACGCATGCAAGAAGGAAGTTTGAGCTTGATGCAAATGGCTAAAATATCTTCTGCTTTATATGATTATCAATTCAATAAAAAGTTATTTTATGTATCAATCCTTACATCTCCTACGACTGGTGGGGTGACAGCCAGTTTTGGTATGTTGGGGGATATCATTATTGCTGAACCTAACGCCTATATTGCATTTGCAGGTAAAAGAGTAATTGAACAAACATTGAATAAGACAGTACCTGAAGGTTCACAATCGGCTGAGTTTTTATTCGATAAGGGTTTATTCGATCCAATCGTACCACGCAATCCTTTAAAAGGTGTTTTGAATGAGTTACTTCAGTTTCACGATTTTTTTCCTTTGAATCATAAATAAAGTAGGGCCTTAAATTAATAGTTAATTTAATTAGTTAATTAATTAAAATTAATTAAAAATGAGGTACACATTCTATGAAAATTCTTACTATGGCAATTCGTAACAGCTTACCCTCCATTTTTGTGCCCTTAGTGAGCTTAGTACTTCCGGCAATTGCAATGGCTTCTTTATCTTTTCTTTTCGTGTTCAAAAAGAAAAGATTGTTACACTCTTTACACTTTATTCTATATATATTCACTTATTGCACTTTATTTTTATTTATCCTATATATTCACTTAGATATAATTAATTATATACCAATTCTAATAATTATAAGATATCTTTCTAATAATAATTAATAATTAGATAATAATTTTATAATAATTAATATTATTATCTAATTATTAATTATTATAAAATTATATATATAATAATTATATATATAATAATAAACATATATAATAAATAACAGGTACAAATATTAACCTAAGGTACACACTCTATGACAATTCTCAACAACTTACCCTCCATTTTTGTGCCTTTAGTGGGCTTAGTATTTCCGGCAATTGCAATGGCTTCTTTATCTTTTCATGTTCAAAAAAACAAGATTGTTTAGATCTGATTAGATCCGATGAAGAGAAATTTCATTTCTTTTTTTTTTTTTCAAGACTTAGACTTGGATCATAATACAGATATCTATTTAGTATACTAGTATAATATGATATAACATGCGGGCAGCCCCCTTCAAACATAAATGAAAATGAAAGGGTTCTTACGCAGGCGTAAATATTATATATTATATGAGTAAATGAGCTATTTGAAAATAAATCGAGATTGTGGCGGAGGCCTGAAAGAAATGCAAAGCCAACGTTTTTAGTTTTCGATTTAGAATATGTGTAGATAGAGTTGAGGGGGCTCCCTTTTGAATTTTTAAAATATAAGGAATTCATCGAATTCTTTCTAAAGATTCATACCAGAATAGTGCGAGTTGATGAAAGTTACTTCGGAAAGAAAAAAAGAAAGTCAAATTGGGCTAGTTTCCCATTTCAAATAAAAAGCAACTGGATCTAGTATGAATTGGCGATCAGAACGTATATGGATAGAACTTATAGCGGGGTCTCGAAAAACAAGTAATTTCTGCTGGGCCCTTATCCTTTTTTTAGGTTCATCAGGATTCTTATTGGTTGGAATTTCCAGTTATCTTGGTAAAAATTTGATATCTTTATTTCCGTCTCAGCAAATAATTTTTTTTCCACAAGGGATGGTGATGTCTTTCTATGGGATCGCCGGTCTATTTATTAGTTCTTATTTGTGGTGCACAATTTTGTGGAATGTAGGTAGTGGTTATGATCGATTTGATAGAAAAGAAGGAATAGTGTGTATTTTTCGCTGGGGATTTCCTGGAAAAAATCGCCGCATCTTTCTCCGATTCCGTATAAAAGATATTCAGTCTATTAGACTAGAAGTTAAAGAAGGTATTTATGCTCGGCGTACCCTTTATATGGAAATCCGAGGCCGGGGGGCCATTCCCTTAACTCGTACTGAGGAGAATTTGACTCCGCGAGAAATTGAGCAAAAAGTAGCCGAATTGGCCTATTTTTTGCGTGTACCAATTGAAGCATTTTGAAATGAGCTGAAGAATGAACATTTTCTTAGTAGGAGTGAAGAAATACAAGAGTCTTCTTTTTTTTTCTATAGCATAACTGAACTGAAAATTCTTCACAATATTAATATTGATGAAACAAAGAAGACGTATATACGAAACAATTAGAAAACGAAACTTTTTTATCTGCAAATTTTTTTATGTGTACGTAAATTCAGTAACAAAACAAAAAAGAAATCTAAATAATAGACCCATCTCATAGAACAAAACAAAGCATTTTGGAATAAAAAATATATATATAGAATAAAGAAATTCTCTTTTTATTTTCAATATTTGAAATTGATACTGGATAGATCATATCTTGGAAATTTTCTCTCCTTTCTTTTGTCAATCGACGTTTCTTTTTCTGTTTTTTTTGTTCTCCTTGATGAACGATGGGTCTGACCGCTTAAAATGATAACTTTTCTGTCTTCTGCCACTATTATCACATCACAATATTCTTCAGAAATCTTTCTCAATTATTCCTGTAAAATACAGGCAAGTTGACTATTTTTTTTTTTTCGAAATATTTTTTTTGTTGATCGAACAGAATTCTTTCATCTTGAAATATGAATTTGAGGTGGCTCTTTAGTGCATTTGTCGAAAAGAAAAGAGGGAATTGCTTCGAATTTGAGCAATTGAAATATATAGAAACAATCTATATATAAATTTTTTTTTATTCGTGTACTCTTCATTTTTTTTAGGCTATTTTTTTTTGTATTCTTTCAAAATTTAAGGGCTAAGCACTGACTGACAAAAAAAAGGGAATAGATTCATAAGTTCGAAGCCTTGGAATAGTAATAGAACTTATGCTTGATAGAAATATTAGATCATATAGAATCGCTAAATGAAGTGGATTCATTAAAAATTCACAGACGAAAAAATGAAAAAAAAAACAATTATTCCCCTTCTATATCTTACATCTATAGTTTTTTTGCCCTGGTGGATCTCTTTTTTATTTAATAAAAGTTTTGAATCTTGGCTTATTAATTGGTGTAATACTAGTAAATACGAAACTTTTTTAAATGATATCCAAGAAAAAAGTATTCTAGAAAAATTCATAGAATTAGAGGAACTCGTTCGCTTGGACGAAATGATAAAGGAATACCCGGAAACACACCTACAAAAGTTTCGTACCGGAATTCACAAGGAAACGATCCAATTGATCAAGACGCACAATGAGGATCGTATCCATACGATTTTACACTTCTCGACAAATATAATCTGTTTCGTTATTCTAAGTGGGTATTCTATTCTAAGTAATGAAGAACTTAGTATTCTTAATTCGTGGGTTCAAGAATTCCTATATAACTTAAGCGATACAATAAAAGCTTTTTCAATTCTTTTATTAACCGATTTATGTATAGGATTCCACTCACCCCATGGTTGGGAACTAATGATTGGCTCTGTTTACAAAGATTTTGGATTTGCTCATAATGATCAAATCATATCCGGCCTTGTTTCCACTTTTCCAGTCATTCTCGATACAATTTTTAAATATTGGATCTTCCGTTATTTAAATCGTGTATCTCCGTCACTTGTAGTAATTTATCATTCAATGAATGACTGAAAAACGATCCATGAATTCAATTAGAATGTTTGTTATTTTGCAACACATTCAAAATCTTACTATATAGAATAGAATCTCTTTTCTATACATCCCATCCAAGGGATTTTCTTTCTATATTTTCGATTTCTATTTTAGTAAACATTTTTCAGTAAATAGCAGTATCGTGGATAGGGAACTATACTAGCGACCTACCCAATTTTATTGTAGAAATTTTCAGGATCAATTTGGACCATGCAAACTAGAAAGACCCTCTCTTGGATAAAGGAAGAGATTACTCGTTCCATTTCTGTATCGCTCATGGTATATATAATAACTTGGGCATCCATTTCAAACGCATATCCCATTTTTGCACAGCAGGGTTATGAAAATCCACGCGAAGCAACTGGCCGTATTGTATGTGCCAATTGTCATTTAGCTAATAAGCCCGTGGATATTGAGGTTCCACAAGCGGTACTTCCCGATACTGTATTTGAAGCAGTTGTTCGAATCCCTTATGATATGCAACTGAAACAAGTTCTTGCTAATGGGAAAAAGGGGTCTTTGAATGTGGGGGCTGTTCTTATTTTACCCGAGGGGTTTGAATTAGCCCCTCCCGATCGTATTTCGCCAGAGATTAAAGAAAAGATGGGAAATCTGTCTTTTCAGAGTTATCGCCCCACTAAAAAAAATATTCTTGTAATAGGCCCTGTTCCTGGTCAGAAATATAGTGAAATTACCTTTCCTATTCTGTCTCCCGATCCCGCAACAAAGAAAGATGTTCACTTTTTAAAATATCCCATATATGTAGGCGGAAACAGGGGAAGGGGTCAGATTTATCCCGACGGGAGCAAGAGTAACAATACGGTTTATAATGCGACAGCGGCGGGTATAGTAAGCAAAATAATACGAAAAGAAAAGGGGGGGTACGAAATAACCATAATGGATCCGTCAGAGGGACGTCAAGTGATTGATATTATACCTCCAGGGCCAGAACTTCTTGTTTCAGAAGGCGAATCCATCAAACTTGATCAACCCTTAACGAGTAATCCTAATGTGGGCGGATTTGGTCAGGGAGATGCAGAAATAGTACTTCAAGACCCATTACGTGTCCAAGGACTTTTGTTCTTCTTGGCATCCGTTATTTTGGCACAAATCTTTTTGGTTCTTAAAAAGAAACAGTTTGAGAAGGTTCAATTGTCCGAAATGAATTTCTAGATTTATAAATTTATCAACATCAAGTTCTTAAAAAGAAAAGAACAAAAGTTTGTTTGGTAATTATGTATGATAAAAAAATCGTGAAAAGTTCTTTTCTTTTTTCTATTTTTTTTTTTTTACCAGATTTTTGGAATTTCTTGTAACCCACCTCGAGTCATAATATGTATATTGGTAAGAGGACTATTTGAGTTTATCCCCTCTTTTGTGTTTTTTTAATCTAAAAAAAGTTGGAGTAGTGTGATTATCTTCCTATTGTCAGATTAAATTGTCATAGAGTGGATCATTTTTATTCTAAATAGAATCCAATTTGGCTAGATACTAAGCATAAGATAAGTAAGCGGAAAAGTACAGAAAGGCTAAATGGGGAGAACAAAGGATTCTAGGAGATATTATTTTATTCGTCTTCTTAGTCTTCGACACAAGCAAGGAATGTGGAAAATTCCTTTTCTTGTGTCAAAACAAAAAAAGAATCATTCTTGATCCAATTCTTCAAAGATTACTATGTTTCTATTTTTTCCAGGTTTATCATACCTACCTTTTCCATTTTTTACATATAAATTCAATTTATTGCGTATAAAAAAAAAGTAAAAACAGTGGACAAACAAACAAAAAAAAAAAGAAAGAAAGGGAAATTTTTTTAGCAAATAGAACTTCTTCGATGAACTTCTAAAAAAATTTCGATTTTTATTTTATCAGATACTGATACTCAAATCAATAGAGTAAGGTTCTATTAGTATAGAAAATATAGAAAAATGGATATGGAATCGACAGAAATATAGAAAATATGTATTATGCCATCTAGGGAAAGGAAATCGAGTAATTTCCTCTTAGAACTTTTAACTTTGAAAGTCTCGATAGATACTATCGAGAAGCAAATGTTCTAAATAAATAAAAGGAGCTACTTCTTCAAAAACACCACAGAGTATAATCGAATTTTTGGAAATATTTGAAATATCAAGAAAAGGCAATCTATTTTGTCACTTATACAAATAAAGTCTTCTGATTATTAAGATTAAGAACTCAACGGGACCCCCTAGAATCAGGCAGAGAAAAGGGGGTTCGTTGGGTTCTTACGCTTTCATGTCTACAATTCAGTTCAACCTGTTACTTATGTTACTTACAGAGATGAACCCAATCCGGAATATGAACCATAAAAGAAAATGCCTATTAAACCGATCACAAGAATACCGGTTACAGTACCTATTATCCAAAGAGGAATTCTTCCAGTAGTATCGGTCATTTATCCCACTTCCCTCCACATTTAATCAAGCGGTCATGCTAGAGACATAAACAGTCATAGATAATTATGAGATGATATCCTTCCGACGGGATAAGAGAATTCCTATTCTTATTTATTATTCTACTATTTTCTTTTCTTCTATTAATTATTATTTAATATTAATTGAAGAAATAATTAGAAAATAAAACAGCAAGTACAAAAATGAGCAATAACCCCCAGTAGAGACTGGTACGATTCAATTCAACATTTTGTTCGTTCGGGTTTGATTGTGTCATAGTTCTATAATTAATAGGGATTAGATTTATCGTTGGATGAACTGCATTGCTGATATTGACCCCAAAAAAAAAACGGTAGGTACAGCTAATCCGTGAACAGCCAACCATCGTACTGTAAAAATTGGATAGGTTCTATCTATGGTCATTGGGCCTCCTAAAAAGATTTACTAAATTCATCGAGTTGTTCCAAAGGATCAAAGCGGCCAGTTATTAATGGAATTCCTTGTCGGCTTTCTGTAAAATATTCATTTGGACGAGGGCTTCCAAATACATCGTAAGCTAAACCCGTGCTGACGAATAACCAACCTGCAATAAATAGGGAAGGTATGGTAATGCTATGAATGACCCAATATCGAATACTGGTAATAATATCAGCAAAAGAACGCTCTCCTGTGCTTCCAGACATACTGAGCTCCACATATTCTTATACAATCAAAAGGGATCGATTCTGAAAAAGATAAGATCAGTAAATGAGATTTCACTGAGATTTCATCTTTGTGAGATCGTCAATATTTTACCAAGGGTTTCTTTTAAATATACCGAATCAGTATAGCTATCCTTCTTCTAACGCAGCAACGCAACTTCAATCAGTATCGAAATGAAGTCCTAGATAATTTCTTTCTTCTTTTCTTTTTTTGCTGTAGAATTGTGTATCATAAGATCGGATAAAACGCGAATTCGACGAGTTTCAATAAGAGTTCACGAAGGAGATTATTATATTATATTTACGCAATTCTTAGATGTGAAATAGAAAACTTTTGCGCTTGTAGAAGAAGAGTTTTTTGTTGGAATCCCTCTCTTTTTTTTTCATTTTTAAAAATGGGTTAGTCATCCATTACCAAGTACCAGTAGTAAAGAATATTCGATGAAAGAAGGAGAACAACGAAAAAATAATTGTAATAATCAATATTTGTGATGCACGTATTTGTATATTAGATTCAAAGGGTCTTTCTTGACTTGACGTTTAACCACAAAAAACGAAAATAGAAGGAAAAAACTAAAAAGTAAAAGGTAAAAGGTATTATAAAGAAAAAAGAAAATAGAGGATTATTTTTTCATTTTAAGATCGAAAAAACGAGAAAAATTCGATACAAATATACAAAATATACTAAAATACAAAATATACAAATAAATAAATACTAAATAACTAAACTAAAAGAAACTATCAAAATAGAAAAAGTTCATTTTGTAGTGATTTATGTAGTGATTCAAAGAAAGCTTTTTCGGATGAAGCTATACGGCACAGTTTTTATTACTTATTTTTATTACTATTACTCATTAATAAGTAATTTTATTACTTATTCTCATTTTTATTACTTATTAGTATTAGTAATATTACTTATTACTAATTTTATTACTAATTTTATTTTTTAATATTTATAATAATTTAATATTTATAATAATAATATTGAATTATTATAATATTAGTTTATATTAGTATTAGTTTTCTATTTTAAGAATTGTCTAACGAATCTCTTAATTCGGAATCGCAAGAGTATAAATAGATGTCATAGATGAGAAATGGATTTCTTTTTTTCACCTATATCCATTATCATTCTATTTTATTAGTGGCGTCTATAATTCATAATGATTGATAAATAAATTCTCAATTGAACTTATTCTTTCATTTGGGATTTTTTTTTATCCTCGTATCTTTCAAAAAATTTAACTTAGGAAAGTGCTTTTGCTTTACAAGCATATGTATAAAGTATACAAAAATTTATTTAGCTCCTTAATGCCTACTATAACTAGTTATTTCGGTTTTCTACTAGCAGCTTTAACTATAACCTCCGTTCTATTTATTGGTCTGAGCAAGATACGACTTATTTGAAATTAATTGAATAAACAATTTTTTAAAATAAAAGGAAAATTTTCTACAGTATTCAAGTGATTCTCTAGTTCTTTACTGTGTTACAATTTTTGTATTGAGATTTATGGGCCATATAGATTAATATTTAAGGATAGATATTACCTTCCTTTTTCCCTTTTTCAAATAAATTGAAATGATTGAAGTTCTTCTATTTGGAATCGTCTTAGGTCTAATTCCTATTACTTTGGCCGGATTATTCGTAACTGCATATTTACAATACAGACGCGGCGATCAATTGGATCTTTGATTAATTAACACCTTTCTTTTTTGACCTCCTCCTTTCTTTAGTTCGCAGGAGGTCAAATTCAGATTGCTCCTCCATTTTTTTTTCGTATAAATTTTGAACTAACAAAACAAGATATAGAATCACGCTCTGTAGGATTTGAACCTACGACATTGGGTTTTGGAGACCCACGTTCTACCGAACTGAACTAAGAGCGCTTTCTTATCACAATCACAAAAAATGCGACTGTAATATAAGTAAAAAGATTCTTTTTTTTTATTACAATTTCCAATACATCTTGAATGCCTATATAATAATAATAATTAATACGATATAAATTTTAGATTGGGTACGTCTAATTGGAATTGATCGCAATGGATCCCTCGTTATTGCTCAGAGACGAAGTAATAGGTAGGGATGACAGGATTTGAACCCGTGACATTTTGTACCCAAAACAAACGCGCTACCAAGCTGCGCTACATCCCTTTCAATTGGTTTACAATGTTATTGTAAAGAATACCTGTTTTGTTTTCCACATATTTCCCACATACTTATTTCATTTTCTCCATTGATATACATTTTCTTTTTGATCTCATCTCATATATTATATATTTTGAATATATTATATATTTTTCTCATATATTCCTATATTATATAATAGAATAATATATAGAATATAATGTTCTAGATATATATACTCTATATATATATATATATATAGAATTAGAAACTTATGTAAATTTCGTGAATGCTCGGGAAAAAAGTACATATTTTCTTCAAAAAAAAAAGGAAAATCTTATCTATCAAATTATTGTACATTTGAATTTGAATTAGATATTCCGCGTACAAAACAACTACAAAAGGCCTTTAACTGCATATACATCGAATTATATATGTATTATCATTATGTATTACATTAGAATAAAATAACTTACAATAACAAAAAAAGGAGGATTTGAAATGCGAGATCTAAAAACCTATCTATCAGTGGCACCGGTAATAAGTACTCTATGGTTTGGGTCTTTAGCGGGTCTATTGATAGAGATCAATCGTTTTTTCCCAGATGCGTTGACATTCCCCTTTTTTTCATTCTAGTTATCAATGTGCAGGAGGGGGGGTCAAAAAACGAAGATTAGAGATACAATTAAATATCTGTGACAACTAACCCCTCTTCTTTTTTTTATTTAATTAAAATAAGTTTTTAATTATTAATTAAAATAAGTTAGAAAAGAAAAAAGTGGTCAGCAAAACTCGGAACTCGGGCCCGGCTTCAAGTAAATTCACTTCAATTAAATTAGAAGTGGAGATGTGAGGAGTGCAACAGTATTCTAATATGCTTAAATGAAATATTGTGCTATGATTGTAATCTAAACTTCTAATCTAAATAGACTTTAAAATTCTAAATAGAGTTTAAAATCTTTGTATTACTTATTATTACATTAATCTATTAGTTGCAATGAAATCTTTCATAATTTGATTTCGAGTTAGCAACTTCTATTTTTTTTTTCTCCTTTCTTCTTCACTTCGGATCGGAAAATCGAAGAATTGAGTGAATAAAAAATCCCAAGGGGGTTCATGGCCAAGGGTAAAGATGTCCGAGTAAGGGTTATTTTAGAATGTACCAGTTGTGTTCGAAATAGTGTTAATAAGAAATCAACAGGCATTTCCAGATATATTACTCAAAAGAATCGACACAATACGCCTAGTCGATTGGAATTGAGAAAATTCTGTCCTTATTGTTACAAACATACAATTCACGGGGAGATAAAGAAATAGATGGAACCGATCGTTTGCGGATCGACTTTCCATACAAGAAGATGAAAAATGACATAAACGGCATATTAATATAGAATATGTTAATATATATTAACATAACATTTTCTATTTAAATTGAAATATTTCAATCAATATATATATAAATATAATTTTTTTCAATAATATTCAATATATAATTCGAATATTGAAATATATAATTTCGAATTTTCAATTTTTCTATTTCTATTTAATATTAAAATAGAAAAAATAGAAAATAAACAAGCAAAATCCTATTTCTTAATTCCAAATTATTTTTAATCCGATTGAACGAAATAGGATTTTCGAAATAAGGAATAAATAAGCAAACCATGGATAAATCCAAACGACTTTTTCTTAAGTCCAAGCGGTCTTTTCGTAGGCGTTTGCCCCCGATCCAATCGGGGGATCGAATTGATTATAGAAACATGAGTTTAATTAGTCGATTTATTAGTGAACAAGGAAAAATATTATCTAGACGGGTGAATAGATTAAGTTTAAAACAACAACGATTAATTACTATTGCTATAAAGCAAGCTCGTATTTTATCTTCGTTACCTTTTCTTAATAATGAAAAACAATTTGAAAAAAAGAGAGTTGGTCACCATAACTACTGATCTTAGAACCAGAAAAAAAAAATAGGCTTACTCCTCAATTGAATCAAAATTCCAATTTGAACTCAAACGTAGATTGATGTTTTGTTCAAAAAATGCGAAAATCAAAATTGGATTGTCGTGTTGTAAGAAAAACAACGAATTAGGGAAGAAGATTTTTTTGTATTTTTTCTCAGTTTGACTACTTTATTTTAATTTGATCATCACATACTAATTTATATTCTACCTTCCCTGAATTCATTCTTCAGGGAATTCCATGTAAAACATTTCATGGATTCCTTCCAATCTCTTTATTTTAAAATATCATTGGAAATCATATAAAGACAACTCTTATTTAATATAGCTATTTGTGCAAGTATTTTACGATTAAGAAGCAATTGCCTCTTGTACAGATTGTGTATTAATCTACTATAACTATGGGATGCCCCTTTCTCGCGAATTACTGCATTTATCCGAGTAACCCACAAACGCCGAAAATCTCTTTTTTGTCTATCTCTATCCCGATGGGACGAAAACAAAGCTCTTATTTTTTGTTGAATAATAGTTCGAGTAAGTCTTGAATGAGCCCCGCGAAAGCTTGATGCAAAAAAACGAATTTTTGTTCTACGCCTCCGAGCTATATATCCTCGTCGAATTCTGGTCATTGAATAAACGAAACTTTGATGAATAACTAATTGATTTCCTTTCTTTCAGTTATTCTTTTCCCCTTTTGTATAATACCAAAACGGATTCTTCCAGTGTATAAAATAATAATTCCAACGGCTTTTGCTACTATAACCTTCCCAACCACGATTTTTTCTTTTTTTCGAGGGATTTTTCCTCAAAATAAGAAACTGTATTGATACTAGGTATCAAACAAAAATAGAAAAAAATAAGTAATAAATAGATAATAGATAAATAAATAGTGGATTCCATCGTTTCTATGGTTACTTCTTAAACGGTGAGGTTCTCTCTATACACCGGAGCCCCCTCCTTAATTTAATAATTTTATCAATGCTATTGTTAACGTGTACAGTTCACATTCTTTGGCTCTACCTATGAATTATCCAGTAATAGGTCTTTCACAAGGGGATCTATCTATACAGTAACGGTATTTAATTATGAGGATTAGCTAATTAGTTGACCCTGTTAGTCCGTTCTTACAAGAGTAAGGGCATAAAATTTTAGGGCTTTTCTTTAAATTTTAAAAGGATTTCCCCTGCTTAACGGATAATCATTTTCTACCGATGGGGAATTGAATTCTTTTTTTTTTTTATTGAAAATGGAGGTGATTGAATTTGCACCAATGAAACCATAAATTTGCTACACAATAGACGAATATGATAGATTTTTTTTTTATAATGAAGGGGATTCTTCCATCCTATCTTATTCATCTGTACTGATCAGAGGTAGTGGAAAAATTTTTCCTTTCTTTTGTACAAGCTCACGATCTAAACAAGTCGCACATACACCCTAGTACATGTTCCTCGGCGCTGAGGACATCCCCCAAGAGCGGGGGATTTAGTGATATTTCTGATTGGCTGTCTTGTGTTTCTAATAAGTTGTTTAATAGTTGGCATGTTGAATCGTATGCATAATGGGCTGGTTTAGATCGATCCTAACCGGATGATTATGAATTTTTTCTATATTAATATTCTAATATTCAATTTTTATATTTCTATTATTAAATAAAATATTATTAATATTAACAGAATATTAAATTGAAACTCCGATACGAAAAAAAACTGCAAATCACGATTTTCGTGAAATTCCTACTATTTCTTAGGCAACTACTACAAGGTCAACAATTCCATGAGCTTGGGCTTCTGTTGCTGACATAAAAACATCTCTTTCCATGTCTTCGGATACAACCCATAATGGTTGTCCCGTTCTTTGTGCATAAATCCTTGTGAGGATTTCGCGCAGTTTCAGTAGTTCTTCTGCTTCCAGGACAAATTCTACTATTTGTGCCTCATAAAAACCAGCAATAGGTTGGTGAATCATTACCCTGATGATATAAGAAACAAAATGGTTATTCTATCTTGCATAATACATAATAAAAAAAATAATAAGATGACGAGAAGAGATAAAGAATAAAAAAAAGATAGAATTGAACAACCGTACAGGCATTGTTTGTGCATACGGCTCCACAATGGAATTCACTTTTACCTTTCATCGAAGAAAAATGTATAATTTATCAGGTTTAAATTAGTAAATGATTCAATAACCACCCTTTCCTTGCTAGGAGTTAAAAAAAATACTATGGTGGTCCCGTTGCTTTATTTTATCAGTGATTTAACAATCCCAAAGTTTCTTTTTTTTTTTTTTATTATTATTATTTGAAAAAAAAAAGAATATAATCTTTTTTGTACTCTTTCATAACATAAATAGTGTTAAGAGCTCCGAAATGCGAAAACAGAAAAGTTTGTGACGCTGAAATAGGCCCCTGATAGAAAAAAAGCAGAAGTACCTTTCATATTTCATACTACTCTTTCGATACATAATCAAATGTTAAAAAAAAAAAATAAAAAACTTTTCTTATATCGAATTCGAAATGCCATGCTATTATTACTTAATTTTTATATTTCATATGGCGAAGGCATAGTTTTCCTTTTTCTTTTTCTTTTTTAAATATTCAAATAAAAACTCATTGGCGCCAAGCATGCGGGAATGCTAAACGTTTGTTAATTTTTCCTCCGACCAGGATAAAAGATCCCATTGAAGCAGCTAATCCCATGCCTACTGTTTGTACATCTGGTGGCACACTTTGCATAGTATCATAAATAGCTATTCCGGGTATTACCCATCCGCCAGGAGAGTTTATAAACAAATACAAATCTTTTTTCGGATTCTCTATACTGAGGAATACCATAAGACCGATAAGTTGATTCGAGATTTCGCTATCAACATCTTGACCTAAAAAAAGGAATCTTTCTCGATAAAGTCGATTGATTAGGATAAAATTCTATCCTCTAGAAACCGTACATGCCCCTTTTGATGCATACGGTTCAACACAAATCACGAAAATAAAAAAGAATCAATGTGTAGATTCCAGCCCCCCTTTTTGGATAGTGAGTACTTTTTAACTTTTTTAATCTAATTCGAATAAAGGGACTTTCCTTCCAGTTTTCACGAAAGATGAGTTTTGACGTGTTTACCTATAGAAAAAATTCATTAAACTTATCAAACAAACTTTTCATTGATGTATTCTTTCATCGAGATTCAATTGAAATCGCGATGGTATTTTCTTGTTCCTAAATGGGCTTCTTCAATTTTTTTAGGTTTGTGTTCTACTCCGAGTAAAGATCTGCCCGATTTTTATTTGCACATATAGGGCAAATGCCCCAATACCGCGCCTTTTTCTTTTTGTTAAAACTTCTTTTTTTTTTTTTGAATTCCTAATTGATTTCACGTCTTATACCAAATATTTGACGTATTCATTTTATTATTCGGTTGAATATGATTAGCCATTTGCAATTCTTCCTAATTTATAAATAGAAAGAATATGATAGAAGTAGTAATCATAATAGAGATATTACCAATTGGGCTTTCTAAACGGAGCCTGGATACTTTATTTTTTTTTGTTCAAACAAGCCAACCATAAATTAAATTATTCTAATTAATCTGGGTACCTCAAAAGGATAGACCTAATTGGATTTCATTGCACTTCACGCTCCAAATTTTGGATGATTTAATCAATCTTTCTTGGGCGAAACAGAGGATATCTCAATCGGGGGAGAGAACGGGGGAATCCCGTATGACCCAAAATATCTGACAAGTCGCACTATACGTCAACCCAAATTGCATCATCTTCCCCAGGATATCGAAAAGGGACTTTTGGAACACCAATAGGCATTAAATGAAAAAAAAAGTTAAGTACTCTATTTCACTTTGATGTGAAAACGTAACAATGAATTTATTGTCTTAATAATATTGATCTTTATAATTTATATTGACCTTTATAATATTGTATGCGGGGATTCAATAAGTTTATAAAAGAAAAATAAAATATAAAATAAAGGAAGACAAAATGAATAAAGTGACGACTAAAGTGCAATTTTTACTAATAGGTCCTTTGAATGATAAACAAACCTCTATGCATTCTCTCATATAAAATGGAGTCAACTCCCCATTGCGTATTGGTACTTATCGGGTATAGAATAGATCTGCTTCTCTTTTCTTTGTTCCTACAAACAGAATT
>CATIWJ010246841.1:7500-15000 GCA_949640765.1 Croton laevigatus | reverse complement strand
TATGGGTAGACATGGTTAACATATAGATATAGATTTTATAACGTCTAGACATACAAGATTTTTTATATGGATTCGTTTGATTCGTTTAATTTTTGCTCGAGCCGGATGATGAAAAATTGTCATGTCCGGTTCTTTCGGAGGATGGATCTATAAGAATTCACCTATCCCAATAACAAAAAAACCTGACTTGAATGATCCTGTATTAAGAGCTAAATTGGCTAAGGGAATGGGTCATAATTATTACGGAGAACCTGCATGGCCCAATGATCTTTTATATATTTTTCCAGTAGTAATTCTAGGTACTATTGCATGTAATGTAGGATTAGCGGTTCTAGAGCCATCAATGGTTGGTGAACCTGCGAATCCATTTGCAACTCCTTTAGAAATATTGCCTGAATGGTATTTTTTTCCTGTATTTCAAATACTTCGTACAGTACCCAATAAATTATTGGGTGTTCTTTTAATGGTTTCAGTACCTGCGGGGTTATTAACAGTACCTTTTTTGGAGAATGTTAATAAATTCCAAAATCCATTTCGTCGTCCAGTTGCGACAACTGTCTTTTTGATTGGTACTGCAGTAGCCCTTTGGTTAGGTATTGGAGCAACATTACCTATTGATAAATCGCTAACTTTAGGTCTTTTTTAATTTTTAAATTGATTTAATTGTAAAGTATCATGATGTGTATATCTAGGGAATAGTCGCTTCAAAGTGAATTATCCCTAGATAACATCTATTCAATTAAAATTTTGATTTATTTATCTATTTCGCAAATATATAAATTGTGCTAAAGATTCGAAATGCACATTTTTCATCTTTTTTTCTAAAGATGAAAATGAATATAAATTCATTGGATTTATATTTTATTCTGTGGTAAATCAATTGCGAAATGTTTTTCTATTTCTAGAATACCCAATATATGTTTTATATCGTCTATGCGAAAATTTTCAATTTTCATAAGATCTTCTTGACTCTTATTCAAGAGGTCCGATAATGTATGTATATTGGACTTTTTGAGGCAATTATAGATCTTAGGAGTCAATTCTGATTGGTCAATAAAAATGTATTTCAATACTATTTCTTTTTTATTTTTTCTTAATTTAGTCAATCTATCATGAAAAGTAAAAAGGGGTAAAGTAACCTTGTGTTGATTTTTTTCTAAATGTAAGTTTTCTTCTTCTGCATGTAGAAAAGGAAGAAATAAACCAATCAAATTCCGGGAGGCTTCATGAAGTGCTTCTTTAGGAGTTAAACTTCCATTTGTCCATATTTCGAGAAAAAGTATCTCTTGCTTTTCATTTCCATAAGAATGAACACTATGATTCACATTTCGAACAGGCATGAATACAGCATCTATAGGATAACTTCCGTTCTGAAAATTATGTGTCGGTTTTATACGATAGCCGCGATTCCTCTCGATTTGTAATCCAATACACAAATCAATTGAGTCCGTTAGGCTGGCGATATGTTGTGTATTATCAATAATTTCCACAAAGGGTGGTAAGATGATGTCTTGGGCAGTTACATGTCCAGGACCTTTGACATAAATAGACGCCTCGCAAGTTCCATACAAATTGCTTCGCAATACAACATCTTTCAAATTCATTAAAATTTCATGTATTGATTCTTGAATACCTGTTATTGTGGAAAATTCGTGTGGTATTTTCTCAGATTTTGCACGTGTGATACATGTTCCTTCTATTTCTCCAAGCAAAGCTCTTCGCATTGCAATCCCTATTGTGTCGGCTTGGCCTTTCATCATTGGAGATAGAATAAAGCGTCCATAAAAAAGACGTTTATTGTCCGTTCTTGATTCAACACATTTCCACTGTAGTGTCCGAGTAGATATTGTTACTTTCTCTCGAACCATAATAATATTGTGAAATTATGGAATTATTTATTTCTCTTGAAATCTCTTCAATATTTTTTTTACACGCGTCTTTTTTTAGGGGGCCTGCAGCCATTATGTGGCATAGGAGTTACATCCCGGACGAAACTTAACAGTATACCACTTCTGCGAATAGCTCTTAATGCCGCATCTCGTCCGAGACCAGGGCCTTTTATCATGACTTCCGCTCGTTGCATACCTTGATCCACTACTGTCCGAATAGCATTGCCTGCTGCGGTTTGAGCAGCAAATGGTGTTCCCCTTCTTGTCCCCTTGAATCCACAAGTGCCGGCGGAGGACCAAGAAATTACTCGACCCCGTACATCTGTAATGGTCACAATAGTGTTGTTGAAACTTGCTTGAACATGAATAACTCCTTTTGGTATTTTACGCGCATTCTTACGTGAGCCAATACGTCCATGTCTGCGTGAACCAGTTCTTGGTAAAGCTTTTGCCATATTTTATTATCTCATGAGTCAGAAGTCTATGGATATATCCATTTCATGTCAAAATAGATCTTTTATTTTTATTTATTTGTACATCGGGTCTTTTAGAGTGTTTTCACTTAGAAAGATTATCCTTGTCTTTGTTTATGTCTTGGGTTGAAGCAAATTACTATAATTCGTCCCCGTCTACGTATCAGTCGGCATTTTTCACAAATTTTACGAACAGAAGCTCTTATTTTCATATTTGTCATCCTTGAACATACATATTTTTTTGAAGAAAATAAGTTTCTTTGTTGGATCTTTCCTGAAACATAACCTAAAACATAACCTAAAACCAAATCGTCATTAACTAAGCGGAACTATTGAAAAAGTGATTCAGTAATGCAATTTTCCCCAACCCATTTTTGTTCTTTCATTCCATCCAAAATCCTCTTGAAAAATTACATAATGTAAGAGGAATGATATTCTAAATCTGTTCTTTCTCTTTTTTTTCACGAAACAAATAGGAAGTCTGAATACAATTCAGATATCAGAAGGATTACCATATATAACACAAGATTTCTCCGCCCATTCTTTCTAGTCGAGCTTCTCGGTCTGTCATTATACCTCGAGAAGTCGAAAGAATTACAATCCCCATCCCACCCAAAATTCTAGGAATTTTCTGATAGTTGGAATAGATTCGTAGACCAGGTCGGCTGATTCGTTTTAAATTTAGACTAGTCCTATATGGTCCTTTCGACTTCCTTCTATGTCGTAGGGTTAAAACCAAAAATTTTTTGTTGCCTTCCTGATGTTTCCTGACATTTTCAATAAAACCTTCTCGTAAAAGTATTTTAATAATGTTTTCGGTGATATTAGTAGATGCTATTCGAACAGTTCCTTTTCTATTCATGTCAGCATTTCGTATAGAGGTTATTATTTCAGCAATAGGATCCCTGCCCATGATAAACTAAAATTATTATTTTTCTCTGGTTTTGATATAATCAACATACTCTTTTTTTTTTATTATTATTAATTCTTTTATTTTTATTAAAGACATATGCATGAAACACAATTTACTAATTAATTCTATTTCATTTTTATTCAAATATTTTTATTCAAATACTATAACTATAAAAACTAATAACTATGCAAACTATATACTAAAACTATGAAAACTATATTATATCTAGATATAAGAATATAAGAAAACTATATCTATAACTATATCATGGTCTTTTCTTAATCTTAAATGTTATATCTTATCTTAACATTTTAAATTAAATCGAATTTTATATCTTATAATACTTCGGGTGCTAATGAAACTATTTTAGTAAAATTTAACTGTCTCAATTCCCGGGCGATTGCACCAAAAATTCGAGTTCCCTTTGGATTTCCTTCTTGATCAATAACAACCGCAGCATTATCATCATATCGTATTATTATACCGTTATCGCGTTTGAGTTCTTTACAAGTACGTACAATTACAGCTCTTATTACTTCAGATCTTTCTAGAGGTGAATTTGGTGCTGCTTCCTTGATCACAGCAACAATAACGTCACCAATATGAGCATATGGTCGATTACCAGTTCCTATAATTCGAATACACATCAATTCTCGGGCTCCGCTGTTATCTGCTACATTCAAATGGGTTTGAGATTGGATCATATCATTTTTTTATCTGTTATTTTAATGCAAAGGAAAAAAAGATATATTGTTTATCAAAAAAAAAAAAAAAGAAACTTGCGATTTTTTTTGGCATCCCCAAAGTCTTTTTCCTTTGGTTCTATATTACTATCCCGAAATAATGAATTGAGTTCGTACAGGCATTTTTGATGCTGCTATTGAAATAGCTTTTCTCGCTATATTTTCTGCTACTCCGCTCATTTCATAAAGTATTCTACCTGGTTTAACGACAGCTACCCAATATTCGGGGGATCCTTTCCCCGAACCCATACGTGTTTCCGTAGGTCTTAAAGTAACTGGTTTGTCGGGAAATATACGTACCCATATTTTTCCACCACGGCGTACATTTCGTGTCATTGCTCGTCGCCCCGCTTCTATTTGTCTAGATGTAATCCAAGCGGGTTCAAGTGCCTGAAGAGCATATCTACCGAAACAAATACGATTACCTCGAAAAGCTATTCCTTTCATTCGTCCTCTATGTTGTTTACGGAATCGGGTTCTTTTGGGGTTATAGTTGATGGTTGTTTTTCAGTTCCATCTCTACTACAGAACTGGACATGAGAGTTTCTTCTCATCCAGCTCCTCGCGAATAAAATAAAATAATTAACAAAAAATATACATGCGTTTGCTGAATAAAATAATATACTAAATCGTGGAATTCTTTGAGATTTCGCTTAATCTATTTACTTAATCTAACCTATTTATTAGATCCATTTTTCATTTTTATTAGATTAGTAGAATAGAGATTTTGATTCTATTTAATTTTAACTATATATATTTTTCCATATCTATTTCATTTATATATCTATTCTGTATTATATATAAATTCTAGAGTATATAGAAATTCTAGAATTAGAATTATAGAAAATATATTTCTATTATGAAGTCTATTTATATTATTTAAAAACTAGAATACATTTTTATTCTATTTAGAATTTTTTTCTTTTTTCTATAGAAGTATTTTCTTCTATTCTAGTTATAAACATATTATAGAATTACCCTATTCTATATGATTTATATAGATAATTTATAGATAATAGATTAGATATTAGATAATTTATAAATAATAAATTTATAGATAATAGATGCTTTTTTCTGATAATTTTTTCTATTTTACTATTTTATTTTAGATAATTTTATTATTATTTTTTTTTTTTTTTTCTAATTAGTAATTAGAAGAATTTCTATTAGAATTCGAATTATGATATCAGTAAAATTTAGAAATCCAATAATATAAAAAACTTCGCGGGCGAATATTGACTCTTTCAATAGTTATTTCATTTGTAGAGATAACCCATGATATGATTTCTCAGACTAAATAAAATGGATTGTCTTCTGGTTCCTTTCGCTATCCCTCCAATAAATCATTATGATTTATTTTCTCAATAAAATTTTATGTATTTACAGGTTCCGTCGTTCCCACCGCTTTTCCATTAATGGTTAGGCCTTAATTTTACAATGGAGCCTCTACGACGGAAATTTGTCCTTGAGTCAATCTTCTCAGTCTTTATTGACTCGAGGCTCTTGATGTTTTGTTTTATAAACAGATTAGTTTAATTCTAGATCAATTGGTATTGATGCTTTACTACATTAGTTTTTTTGTGATCACTGATAGACCTTACATATTGGAATTGGAATCATATATCATTGATATTCTTTTTTCTCTCTTTCTTTCACCCTTCCACTTATCTGTATAATTTTCTATTTTGATTTACAACTCATAATCCGATTGGTTTTTCTTTTGTTTGTGCAAAAAAGATTTCAATTGCTACAATGATATGGCTAATATATCATACCTTGACTCTTTCTTTGGGCCTAGATAATGCAAAGCGATGAGTTGGTTATTAGTTGTATACTTACTTATATTTATTAGTTCATAATAATAATACAGGTCAGTTCTTTTTTTTTTGTTTATCTTGACCCTAAAAACCCAACGAGTCACACACTAAGCATAGCAATTATATCAAATTATCAATCGAATTTTTTATTTTATTCAACCCTATAGAAATACAATTACAATTAGAAGAAATACAATTAGAATACATCTTATAGAAATACAATTAGAATTGCTTCCTTTTTGTTTCGATAAAAAAAAAAGAATGAAAGAATTTGTCTTTTTTTGTTCTATCAATGGATAGAATATAAAGACAAGTCAAGTAAAGGTTTATTCTTTCTTGTCTAGAAATGTCCAAATTTTTATGCCTAATACTCCATAAATAGTTCTAACTGTATACGAACAATACTCAATTTTAGCTTCAATGGTTTGTAAAGGAACCCTACCCTCTCTAATCCATTCGACGCGTGCAATTTCTTTTCCGTCAAGACGCCCCGCAATTTGTACTTGAATTCCTTTTGTATCCGCTTGTTCAGTTAATTCAATAGCTTTTTTCATTGCTTTGCGAAATGAAACTCTATTCTTTAACTGTCCGGCTATAAATTCTCCAAGAATAGTAGGTTGTCCATAAGGATTTGGAATTCTTTTAATAGCAATATTGAGTTTTCGGTTCACATAATTAAGTTCTTTTTGTACATTCATCTGTAATTCTTCGATTCGTTTAGGTTTACCCTCCATTAATAATTTTGGGAATCCCATATATATCATGACCTGAATCACATCGATTCGTTTTTGAATCTCTATATGTGAAATTCCCTCAACACCAGAAGATATTTTCGTATTTTGTTTTACATAATTTTTGATATAGTTTCTTATTTTTTGATCTTCTTGTAGACCTTCAGAGTAATTTTTTGGTTGTGCAAACCAAAGAGAATGATGATTTTGAGTTGTACCAAGTCTGAAACCAAGTGGATTTATTTTTTGGCCCATAATCCCCCACTACTTACTATACATATCATGAGATCTCCTATTTGTGGATTTCATTTTTTTTATCCATCCCGGGTTTTTAAAACATATGTTATATTCTTCATATTCTTCATAGAAGGATATATCTTTTAATACAATAGTTATATGACAAGTCGATCTTTTTATCAGATAACCCCGCCCTCGAGCCTGAGGTTTTAATTTTTTCACAACAGCGCCCTCGTTGACTTCGGCTTTACTAATGATTAAATCGGCTTCGTTGAAACCCATATTGTGACTAGCATTTGCTGCTGCAGAATAAATCAATTTTAAAATGGGATAACATGCTCGATAAGGCATGAGTTCAAGTATCATAAGTGTTTCTTCATAAGAACGTCCACGAATCTGATCAATTATTCTTCGTGCTTTGTCAGTGGACATACATATATATTGGCCTAAAGCATATACTTCCGTATATGGGTCTCTCTTTCTCTTTCTTTTATTTATCATAAGATTCGCCTCTTTTGGTAAATTTCTATATTTGATTTGCTTTATATTTCATCTTTCTATTTAATATTAATAGAAATTAAATAGAAATGAATATTCATATTCATTTTTTAGGAATTAAGATTAACATTAACGACGAGATTTATTATCATTTTTTGCATGTCCCCGGAAATTTAAAGTAGGTGCAAATTCTCCCAAT
>CATIWJ010246841.1:0-5000 GCA_949640765.1 Croton laevigatus | reverse complement strand
ATTGAATTAAAATTTTTAGGATAAATCAATACAATACAATTTAGGAGGACTCAATGACGGGACATCAATTCAAATCCTGGATTTTCGAATTGAGAGAGATATTGAGAGAGATCAAGCATTCTCACTATTTCTTAGATTCATGGACCCAATTCAATTCAGTGGGAGCTTTCATTCACATTTTTTTCCATCAAGAACGTTTTATAAAACTCTTTGACTCCCGAATTTGGAGTATCTTACTTTCACGTAATTCACAGGGTTCAACAAGCAATCGATATTTCACGATCAAGGGTGTACTACTATTTGTAGTAGTGGTTCTTATATATCGTATTAACAATCGAAAGATGGTCGAAAGAAAAAATCTGTATTTGACAGGACTTCTTCCTATACCTATTAATTTTCATTCCATTGGACCCAGAAATCATACATTGGAAGAATCCTTTGGGTCTTCCAATATCAATAGGTTGATTGTTTCGCTTTTGTATCTTCCAAAAGTAAAAAAGATCTCTGAGAGTTCTTTCCTGGATCTGAAAGAGAGTACTTGGGTTCTTCCAATAACTAAAAAGTGTATTATGTCTGAATCTACCTGGGGTTTACGGTGGTGGAGGAACTGGATCGGAAAAAAGAGGGATTTTAGTTGTAAGATATCTAATAAAACCGTCGCTGGAATTGAGATCTCATTCCAAGAAAGAGATATCAAATATTTGGGGTTTTCTTTTGTATATTATATAGATGATCCGATCTGCAAGGGCCATGATTGGGAATTGTTTCATCGTCTTTCTTCGAGGAAGGGGCGAAACATAATCAACTTGGATTCAGGACGAGTTAAAAGGGCCCATTTGATTCAATTCCTTAATGAGGCACTATGTGGATAAGACTCGAGTTGTCTTCAAGAGATGATGGCTATTCATTAAGATAATTTGATGCAGACTGGTAGACTTAATGGAGCTAGCGGTAGTAAGATTTGGTATATTGATTGGCTTTAGTAGGCGACTAAAGCAAGTGTTGGATTCAAGGCCGGTGTTAAAGATTATAAATTGACTTATTATACTCCTGAGTAGAAGTTAACCGTGAGCAGATTGTATCCATTGGGAAAATATGGGTTCGATTAAGATTTGTTTCTCCGGACACTATGGTTGAGCACGATCCATAGATCATCCCTCCATGGACCAGGATTGATGATGATCCATAGAAAAGATTAAAAGACAAGATGTGATGCAGATAAAAAAAGAGAGGTATTTTATTTCAGCGGAAGAAATAAAAAATATATATACCCTCAGTCTTTGACTAAGGGACTTGATGGGGGGACATGTGATGACGTGGCTCATGAAATCCCTTACCTAGATAGACTCCGAATTATTCGCAGTGTTCTACTATGATAAGAGGTGTGACTCGCAAGATATGCTACTATGATAAGGTCAGTAATATATCTTCTATAATTACCCAAGGGTTTTCCACTATAAGATATTCTCTCTGGAATCTCCTCTCTCCTATTCAATTCTTATTATCTCCACTCATAAGTTACTAACTTAAGCATCGGAGTGGCACCCCCAATCTTCTCCTTGTGTTGTCTACAGGCTTGTTCGTGAAGATTTAGTCCATGGCTTGTTTAGTGTCTTCGGATTTGACCGTGAGACATCAATTACTATATTTAAATATTTGGTAACTAACTATTCAATTCAAATCCTTTCAAAAAAAAAAAAACCTAATCAATTCATATTATTTATATTTATGGGGTTTATGAGTACAAAAATTTACCATGAGAGTCTAATTTATTGGACTCAAGTTTAGAGCGAAGCCTACACAAAACTTCATACAGAAACCAATTCAATCTGAGTGTTAAGAAAAAAAAAATGATATGAATAATCAATTATGAGGGCTTTATGTAGTCGAAATATGCCTAACTTTAGCCTAATTGAACCAAACTTGATAAAGTTACAACTCATTTGGAGCTCCACTAGCTTAATTATAATTAAGGAGATACTATTTTATTAGATTACCATTAATTTCATCTATTATATTAATTAGATTCAAGCTATAATAAATAATCTTTTGAAAAATTCAAAGCTATAAAGTCAGATTCACAAATCAATATGTTGTATAATTGAGATTATGGTAGCATGTGTTACGTATCCATATGCTACTGATATTGCAACAAGGTCCAACAACATTTCATTGCAATTTATTTTATATAATAAAAGTCAACAAGGAGTACTACATTCATCATCTTATTCTTCAAACAGGAAATAAATTAATACTTCCTGTATTAATTTATTTAATCAAACACTAATTATTATTATCAGGGTAGATAGTACATTGGATTAGGTAGCTTGAAGGTTCTTCTGCCTGGATTAGGACCACTTATATCACTCCACTGATCTCCAATATTTCCAACAATTATATATCCAAACTCCTCTTCAAGAGATCTTCTAATTGTCGATTTGTATACTTTTGCCGTCGCATTTGCGAATTTATCACTTCTGCAACCATAAATCATCAAGTTTCAATAGACATAGTTATTATAAAATGAAAAACTTACAATTTCATTACAATATTCGATGAATATTATCGCTTCATCATATGATTTGTGCATAACTGTTATAAATTTACTATAGTTTAACGTCGTTCTACTAATAGATCATTCTATCAATTTTTTAATGGAATATTTAATTATTATACTAGAAAAAAAGAAAATTGACACAATTCCATGAATATATCCCTTAATAAATTGACAGAATGACCTAATAGTTTAACGAAACTAAACTGTAATGACCGTAGAACAATTACCTAAAAATTGAATTTTTAAATCGTAATATTAGCCAAAACTAAGTGGTGAAATCGTAATCTTTCATTACAATATTATAAAATTATAAGATCTCATACTTCTTGCATTGATGTTAGGGAATAGTAGCAATAGCTAACTTAATTAAGCACTTACTTCAATATCAGTTTCTCCCAAGTGCCAAACCCTTCTGCAACCAAATTAGCTATGGTTTCTTCTCTATTATCCTCTCCCCTTCCTGTCAAGAAAGCAATCTTAACACCAAGATTCAACAATTTATTATACAATCTCTTAGACTCTGGTAACGCAGGTGCTTGTTGTTTCAGCGAATATACCCAGTCCTTCCGTATAATAGAAAACAATTCTGAATCCGACCTACACAAAGTATAATCAAACAATCAGTATAAATTTATTCTGTACCGCTTGTCTTAATGTATAATTAAAAATAAAGAAAAAGTATAATGAATCTTATTTATTGAGTACATACTCGAGAGCATGACCAAGAATAGTTTGAGCATTAGAAAGAACAGTTTCATCAATATCAAAGATCCAAATATTTTTGCCATCTTCAGGAAGAGGGAGATTTTCGATATATTGGATTGCTTCATCAATCACTATTTTTGAATCATCTCTATATTGACGACCGAACATGTAACTCTTTATATATTGTTTGCAATGGATGGGAAAACTGAAATTCCATCCAACAGTATTATTTGCTTCATTAGCTACTCGCCAACTTAAGCAATTCACTCTGCAAGGTGGCTTCATGCTTTGGCCAGAAGAAGCCTGGCTACTTGCTGCTAAAAGAAAGAACAAAAGCATTATTGCCATTTTCATTGAAACTAGAAAGCTATTTTTCCTTAGTTTGGTTGATATGTTTATGCTAATTTGCTTCTGTTTATATAGAGGTTTTTTTTCTTGTGGTTGGAGGCCAGCAGAAATAGTAAGACCTTTAATCTCGAGTCCTAATTGACTGATTTCGAATCTCCGTATCCATATTCGGGTGAGTGCGTGAGTTTATAACTATGTAAGTATAAAGTTTTTTTTTTTATTTCTAACCCTAAAGTTTTGTTTTAAGTATATCAAACTTCAATATTCTAAGTTTATTAAACTAATTATTTAGTTTGTCACGTGAAATAAGTGGGTTTTTATTTAAATCTCTAGCCTAGGAAAATACACTAATAATTTCAATTGCATTTATGACATTATTCATAAATAACAACCTTTCACTTGCAAATTCTAGCAAAAAATACCTTTTTTTTTTCAGTTTTTCAAATTTTGTGGTTTTAATATTTAAGTAGAAATTTACTATTTGCTCTCTAAACTTTATTATACAAAAAATATAACTAATACTATATTTAACTATAAAAAAAAAAGGAGAGGAATATTATATTTTTATAATATGCCAATTAGATTTTCTAGTGTTATTCTGTTAATGTTTTTATTTTTCATTAGAAAAATTATATTTTTGTGATAAAAATTTAATAAAAAAAAACATTACTACCTAGAGTAGTTAATTAATTATAGAAAATTTGAAAAAAATCTAAATAATTAATTATATAAAATTTAAAATAATTTTTTTTTCATTCAGGCAGTGATAATGAGTGCTACTAGCATCCGGTGCTATTGCAACTTTTAAAAAAATTTTTTTTTTTTAAATCAGGTGTTGAATTGTATTTACGGAGTACTAAGATTAATTTTAATAGGTCGTAATTTGTAAAATTTCACTCTATATTATCAATTTGCCAAAAAATAGTTAGAACCGTCGAATTCTACGGTTCTAATTTTTTTTTAGTAAAATTGACAATACATATTTTATAGTAAAATTGATAATATAGAGTCAAATTCTGTAAACTGAAATTCACTGAAATTGAGATTGCTCTAAGAGCTACAAACACACAATTCAAAACTAGATTTAGAAGAAAAAAATAAAACAAAAATTTAAAAATAAAAAAAGAATAGTAGCACCCAAAAGCTTTTCCCTTTTCATAATGTAAATATGTGTCATATTTAAATCATGGCTGTTTTACTATCCATACACTCGTTATCTACTACTACCTCCGTTTTTTTTATTTCTTTATATTTCAAACAGCATGCTTAGGTTGAACTTTGGTGTTGATAATTTGATGGGTTGGGTTAGGTGGATTAAAATATTATTTATATATAACTAAACTACAATAATCATACTTTATAACTAACCTAAATATACTTTAATCTACCT
>CATIWJ010246779.1:0-11676 GCA_949640765.1 Croton laevigatus | reverse complement strand
TTTATATTGGTATTGGTGAAATAGTGAATGTAAAGATATGAGAAAAACGGAGGTAGTACTATTTTTTTATGTAAACCAAAACAAGTTTGCAAATGGGAAAAAAAAAAGGATGAATAAATCCATATATTTTTTCTTATTTTTAAAAACGAAAGATTGAGCCCTTTACTATTATTTATCTCAAAACTTGAAAACCCATGGTATCAGCATATAACAGGTGATTTAAATAAAGGGGAGGATTAGACAACATCCTCAAATCAAAATCCTGAAAATAAGCTTTATTTGCAAGTTAACGATCCCATTAGCCTCTCTATATCTTCTTGAAGCTCACTTCCCAATATCTTGCCATTAATTGTTGACAATTCTTCACAAGATTATTCACTTAGGAAAGCTCCTCTTCCTCTTCCCTGAATCATGTCTAAAGCCACTTGCATAAATCCATATTTAGTACCACATCAAAATCCATATTTTCCAACTAAGTAGAGTGGCAAGTGGCTCATGACCGCCTGTCAGGCGAATCGCATGAGGTAAGTCGTGGATTCAAACCTCTATCAGTGCAAATTCACCTCAGTCGGCACTTTCCTGAGTATCCCGGTGCGAACAAGAATTTAATCAGGCCCGTTAGCCTGAACACTTCGTAATTAATCAAAAAAGTCCATGCTTATGCAGTTTCAATTTTATTTTGCTGAAAGTGATAAATAGTTTAAATCCGCAATATTCCCCTTTTTTTTTTCATTTAAACCATCTTTGGGTCATCCGTGTAGACTTTCTATATCTTATTGGGCAGGTCATTATTTCACAAATTTGATTAGTATTCTAAATTACATAGAAAAATAATTTGTATGGTTTACTTCTGGTTTGATAATCTGAACTCAATTTTTCAAAATATAAGCTGTGCTCAGTAACAGTTTTTAAAGTAGCTATTCTTTGTCGCTTGGTAAAGTAGCTACTAAAATAACTTGTAATTATTTATATAGCATTTTATCAAAGCTAACCCTTATAGTTTTTACCGTTTATCTTTAAACTATTTGTAAACAGCTATTTTTTACCAATATTTGTAAACAACTATTGAAAAGGCTAAATTCTAACATATCATTTAGGGAAAAACACATATTTAGCATCCTTTCTAAGTTTTTTTAGGCAAAATTAGCCCTTTTTTTACAATTTTGACAAAACTAGCAACCTATTTGAAGGATTATTGACAAAAATGTCTACCCACTGTAATGACTATTTTTTAACCGTACGCATTCATCTCCTTCTTCCAACCATTTCGTTCTCTTTTTTTTTTCTCTGTCAGAACATAGACTTATCGAGGCAATAGCTCCACCGTCGTCGATTTGGTGGTTTACAGTTGTTTCGATTCTCATTCTGCGTTTTCTCATCACTCCATCAGGTAAGAAATTTCAATTTTAGGGTTTTCATTAGATTTCAAATTGAAGAGCTATGATTCTCGAATTTACCTTTTCAATACCTTTCGCCGAATAAATAAAAGGCAACAATCGTCGGCGACCTAACAAGCAGTCCTTCTTTCCACAGCTGACACTTAAGCACTGCCAATTTACGTTTTCCACAACTAATATATCTAGTGGAGATTTAATGCCTGAAAACCCCACAAAAGCTCTTCATCAACTCATTTTGTACTGAGGTAACTACTAAGTTCTTAATTACAATTATTGAATTGCTTTCTCCAATTTCCAATTTTGTGGTTATTTGAACTTATATATGTGTGTGTGTGTGTTATATAAAGTATTCGTTGTAGAACATGTGAATTTTACTTTAACTGTAGTTTGCCTGAAATTTCCATTTTCAACAAAACTTCGACAAATTTTTAAACTGTCTTCCAAAAGAGTATTTGAAAAACTAACATTATATTTTTCATGTACGTATACATTGAGATTTAAAAATAGATGTTTGAGCTTGAAACTAAATTTCAGTGTGTAAACACCCACATGGCCAAACCACTCTAGTTTTTTTTTGCAAAATTTGCTATTTTCATAAATAAGCATTTTCAAGTGTTTTTTATGAAATTTTGGGCAGTATTTGAAATAAGACCATTTACTATAATAAAGAGTATATTTCTCTATTAAAAGAGTTTTGATGGAATAAAAAAAAAAGCACGCTAAGTTCATTTTAGAGAAATTTCAAAGTAGCTAGAATGACTTAGGCCATCTTCCTACAAAATATATATATGATAAATCCAGATTTTTATGATTCATAAAGGAAAGGTTAATTTATTTATCTAAATATTATGGTTAAACATTTTGATGAAGCATGAATTTAGAAAATAATGCTATGATGATGCGAATTATGTTCGAAGAAAAGGAAAACCTGTTATGAATGATATCTAGATAAACAATCATATATCTAGTTGACTATACTATGCTCTACTTAGAATTAATTGAACTAGTGAGATAAGGATATAATGCATCATATACTATCGCAGTACTGCGTATTACTATACAGACTCCGGCTAGAGCCGTTGAGATTTTGATTTGAGATTAAGTAGCTTGGCTACTTCATACAGACATACGGATATACAGACATACAGTTCATACAATTACCTTATCCATGTGTTCACCTATATATCTAGTAGAGCTGTCTAAATTAATAAAGCTAAACAAGTATGATTTATTCTGCTTATGCTATTTGATATCTTGCTATGTTTTATGAATATTTTCAGTATGTTTTAATGAATGCTTGTTTTTAAAATATATTATTTTTTAATAGTTAAAGTGATGAGAAATCCTCCTTAATTGGAGAAAAAGAAAAGAAATAAAAAAAAAAGAAATGCAAAAATAGAAAAGAAAAAAAAACTGGAAACAGAAATATGTTAATAAAAGAAAAAATTGAAAGGAAACGAGAAAAATTAGTTAAACTAATTTTAGTATGTATTTAATATAAATCGGATGAGTTTTTCATTTGAAAATAATCACAGAAGAAACCAAAACATATAAATGTTTTGAGAGATAAGAAAGCCTTTGAGAGAAAGAGAGAGACAAACCTCTTGAGAGATAAAACCAAAAGAGAGTTCAACCACCATTGTTTGGTGAGATTATTATTGTATTTTGATTAATTATTCCTTAGTGAAATATACGGAATTATTTTTTGCCCATTTTATTTACACAAGATTGAAAAAAGTTAGATCCTGGGAGTGCCATATTTATTTATTAGTCATTTATTTTTTGTCATCTTTCCCAACATAAAGTACCCATTACGCATAATTTGCTCATCGAGTTATATGTCTAACTTGCAGATTATAGAGATGGTTAAGTAGAAGCAGTATAGCAGTAGCTCAAACTCAGCCAGCCAGCCAGCAACAATATTTTGGGTAGATATCCAGTAAATTAAATACAATAGTTGGTATGTGCATAACTAACTTAATTAATTTAGATATTAGAAGTTTATATGTAATTAATTATTAGAATTTAGTTTATGCATGAAGTAGTAATAGTAGCAGAATTTATATACTCGATTATTATACCATATGGGTGATTTTGATTGTGTTGATTTTGTTAATTGATAAAGTGTGATTTATTGATTATGAGAAGGTTCAGATTACTGAGAATTCAGATTATGTCGATACTTGGAATATTGGAAATACAGAGAAAGTTCTGCTGAAATTTCCTCAAAAATTTTATTATGAGAAGTGAATGTGTAACACCCCATCTCGATCTACAGGTAAGCCAAGATGGAATACTACTCCTCTTAGTCGGATGCTGGCTATCTTGAATTTATCTAATTATAAATTTATGCTTTATAGAAAATTTGCTAGAGTTTCCCCTAAATTTCAATTTCTCCCAAAATAACATAAATAGTAAAATTCTCACAAGTCAACACAACTCAAGTTTCATAATATTACATAAACACTCCTGATATTTCCACCCTTATATTACATTCATATGATATTCATGGAACTTAGTACTTAATTACAAAATACTTTATGTTCATGCCAATTTACATAATTCATTGTTGTTGTACATGCCATATTAGTAGCCTAAAAATAAAACTCCACTTGATTTGCTCTTTGATGATCTGCAGGTCATGCCACTATGCTATCAAGTTTATGGATGCTTCCCTTATAATTATACTAAATATTCCATTATTTTCACTTTGTGATGAGTTTCACACTTCTTGTCATTTATTCCCTCATGCATGCTTGTTGCTAGTTTCTATTAATGTCTATCATATTGTCCTTCATTGCTCTACAAGGTATAACGGTAGACTAATGAAGGTAAGGCAAATTGTATGAACGGCCGAAGTTTTGTATGAATTGTATGATAGGCCGAAACCTCTGTTTGAATTGTATGAGTTGGCCGAAACCACTATATGAAAATGCATGATAGCTTGAAGGCCAGGCATCGAAGCCTCTATTTGTCTGTATAAGCAGCTGCTTATTATGATATCATTTCCTTACCCCTACAGTTTTGTTTCGAGTACCAAGTAGAGCTAAGGTTTATGTTTAATTAATCAATTTCTAACTGTATGCACTTTATATATTACTTCCTGTCTGATTGTAAGTTACTATCTGTTGTCTGTATGCCGTTTATTGTACCTATATGTTAATCTCTCATGTTTTATCTTTATCTTACTCTTTTATCATGTATAAAGTCTAAGGAGTATCATTATGAAGCATATTCAAATATAATTTTAACTTTTGAAAGCTTATACATAACCACTCTAAGCTTTCCAGACTGTTTCTACAGTTGTCTCGTGCGAGATGTCAAGTTCTAGGACTACCTTATGTGAGAAAATGGCTTCTAAACATGTTAGGAACTTGTCTAGGTTGAGAAAGTGTCTTCTAGACTCGTTTCTGGGCTTTTCTCACACGAGACTACTCATCTCGCACGAGATGACCCAAAAATCAGTCTGCATAGCCTTCACTATTTACGCCATGACTTTCAAAATACACATCCAAATGAAGTGATTCAAAAATGCTGTGGAAAGCTAAGAAACACAAAGCTACAAAAGTCTTCTATGACTTTTCCAAATTAGATCATTTTCAAAGAGAAAAATTGGATTGAATTTAGGGCATTAGATTTTACCTACTTAATCACCTATGTCAACATTTACCAACACGGGAATTAACCTTATTTTAATTTCTAATGTGTTTAACACCATTTTTCTTATGCAAAACACATTCTCAATGTCACATACATCATAAAAAACAGACAACACATCGAAAACAACATAATTTCACAAACTTGAACACAAAGTCCAACTTACATAAGGATTCAAATAGTTAAAGTACCAAACCTAAATTTCCTTCTTTTTTCTCTACTCCTTTCCTTCCCTTTGCTCTTTCTCTTGAAATTCTACAAAGGCATAACATATATCAATACATAAGCCCTATCCGAAATTTTCCCCATCAATTTCCATCTCTTTTCTAACTTCCAACTTCATTTCCACACCTATTCTTTCATTCTCTACCAACTATCTATATATTCTTATTTTCCATTACCTTTCCTCTCTCACAACTTACTAACTATTCTCCAAATGAAAGAATAAAGACTATATTAGGGAACCTTACCTTAGACTTATGTTTTTTTTTCCTTGAAAGAAACTTGGCTAAACTTGAAAATCACCTTGACTTCTCTTAGGAAAGATGGCCAACTGTGCTAGGGGAAAAGAGAGAAATTTTGCATCCAAATGCTCTTGAAAATTCATAAAGACTCCCTTTTATACTTAGTCTTAATTATTTATTTAATTGAATAGTCAAGATGGAGCCATCCCAAAATAGGTTAAAGGCCAAGATGCTACCACTTGTAAAGCTCTTAATCCCTCCTTACTTTTTGGTACTCAAGCTTTCCCTAATTATACATTGACCCCACTTGGCAAATGACTAATTTGCCCTTTCGTAGAAATCCTCCGATATCTTTCTGTACATCGTTTTCAGGAAAAACCATGATACACCATTGTGACCCGATTAATCTTGAAAACACACTCTCAAGTTCGAATATGGGCACTTCTAAGGACTTCCGACACTTAATTTTAACTTTACATAATTGCCCCTAACTTTTAGAAAAAATCCTATCTAGGTCCTCGTAACACCTCCCCGTGATCTTACTGTCTTTCTTTCTTAATAACTCCCTATATACTATTCCGAATTCAATAATCTTTATACCAAATGAAACTAGACTTCTAGAGCTACAACTCTTGTGTTTATCATTTCTTCAAAATATTTTTATAACACGGTATAAAACTCTCCCGAAGACAATTCAACTTTTCTTGCCTATACCATCTATACTATTCTCAACCTTGGGTTTTGAGTCATTCGGACATGGATCGGAGAGTGGGATGTGATAGAATGCATGTTAGTGAGCATGTGTAGCATTCCTAATGGGTTTATTTAAGTAAACCTATAAGGGTGTTACATGAAGTTTGCAATGAGTTAACAATGAAACTTCCAACCCAAATTAGCCATTGAAATGAAATTTCACGCCTGAAAGAGATTTTAGCAATTAGAAAATTCAACTATGAAAACTCCCCTCCAACCTCTTTTAACTCTCATTTCTCTTCCAATGTCCCCAAATCAAACACTTCATCTTACATATAAATAGGATACTTCCAAGGAATTCCAATTTCTCCCCAATCAAACAATGTCTTAAGTCTTAGATATGCAAGAACCATATAGAAGAGGGACCAACACAATTTTGATATGGAAAACCCATCATGCATTTGAATGAATTCATAATATAATATATCATTTGAAAAAATAATAAATTCACAATATAAAAATCATGAGAAAAAAGAACAATAAATAATTATTTATTAAATTTCATTAAAATAAATAAAAATTAAACTCCACACTGCTACCTCTCACTTCCAATTTGAATCTCATTCTTCCAAGTATCCTTAATTTTTTGATATAAAATCCTTAGTATTATGTTTCAATCATTTAGATTTTAGTCAATATTTCATATTATACATTTTTAATAGAAAAGAAAATGATTTTTTAGACCATGAAATTTAATTAAACTGAACCAAATATTCTTGACTAAATTAAGCTCTTCATAGAATGATCATCTTCAATTATAACTCTTCAATTAAGAACATTATCATCTTCATTTTCTTTATCAGGTGAACTAATTTAGATATAACATACAATATCTAAATGTATAAAAATGTACAATAAAATATATGAACAAATATTCAATATATCAAAACACTTGAAAAAATAATAAAGCATACTAAATCAAATCTGAAAAAATAAACTTATATTGAAACCAGGAAAAAAATTAAAACTGGAATTTATATTAAACCAGTAACTCAGACTACTCGATATCTAGGACAATGCTGTCAAAGAACTGTCTTAAATTCAGTTTAAAAGTTCAAGTATACATATAGTTTTGTCTCATTTTTCAACATTTCTAATTAAACGGTGTGAGATAAAAAAATATTATCCCAATTTTTTATCTTCAAGGAAGATTATTATTATTATTATTATTATTATTATTAATGTTTTTAATATAGATTTTGTTTATTTCCATTTTATTTATTATTATTTAAGAAACTTTATTTGAATATATATATATATATATATATTTCTATTGACTAGTAAATATAATTATTGCCTCCTTAATTAATATTTTTAAAAATATTATTCAAAATAACTATTCCTTTAATATTTATATTCCATACATTTCTAATTGTATTTAATTTATTTTAAGCATATTTTAAAGTAGTCTTATAATTTAAGAACTCCACAAATTAATTATATTTCAAAATAAATCCAATTTATAATTAAATTCTAACAGAAGGACGTTATTGAAAATCAAAAGCAAGTTTAGGGCCAAGCTTAAGACATGTGAAAATGGAAGGGCTGAAATGAAACTTTTCCACAAAAATGCAGTACAGGCTGCCATTTTTGGTCTTCTCCCCTCGCTTGACTAGTTTCAGGTCATGCGATCCGTTACCAAACATGAAATGCATCTTGTTTTTCCAGCAACCAAAATTTACAATCTATATACGGTTTTTCTCCATTCAACATCTACTTTCGATTGGTGATCTTATTCTAACCATCCAACCACTGGAAAATAGTGAAAACAAGGTTTAAATCTCGGGTTAACCCAAAATCCACTAACACAACCTGACTAGAACTCTCACCTTCAGCCACTGTTTCACGCATTTCAGATATCTATCTTGCTCACCACACCGAGACCAATCAACTGGTGCTATCGATTGGCAGTGATGAAGCCGAATGGTGAGGGTAGAATGATGGTATAACATGGGTTCTCCTCTTATTTTTCTCCTTTTTGATTTATTTTAATTGTTTTCCCGTTTTGAATTTTGTTTATTTCTCTCCCCCAGATTTATTTTTAGTCCATCCTTTATATTTTGAACAATTTTAAACATTCTTTTCCGTCACTTTGAGTAGCTACGATTTTAAACGGCAAAAATTGACACCCGACGTTTAAAACGCATTTAAAATATGGATATTTGACTGAATGTCTGATCGGATTTTTGACCTCCAAAATCTCTAATTTTTTTTAAACTAAAAACGCGATTTGGAGTCCAGAAATTTGCACTTTATAGTAACTTTAATTGTTTTTTTAGTTATTTTTGAATATTAAATATGAGAATAGCATGTTTTCATGAATAATAAATACTAATAAATTGACTGTATTATTAAAATTCAAGAAGAAAAAAGGTGGTAAATGGAGAAATGAGAATTTGCTGCAAAAGTAATTATCTGCCTTGAGTAATCTCGAATAACTTTTTGAATTTGATGAGTCCAAATTCTTCAAGTAATTTAATTGTTAATTACTTAATTTTAGACTAAGTTAAATTTAGACTTTAGTTGCTGAGTTTAGTTCAGATTTTAGGCAAGTAATTGCAATTTGGATTCATAATTTCTCTGCTCCTCATATAGGGTGTTGAGAAAACAAGGCTACGAAACACAAAAATCAAACAGACAAACAAAGAAAAGAAAAGAACACAAGGATTTACGAGGTTTAACAATGTGCCTACATCCTCGGGAGCAGAGCAGCTAGGTTTTCTTATTAAGCATAAAATCGATTACACATACAACGTATATATATAGTAACACTGTTGCGTACAGTTACAAAATCACCCCTGCTCACGAGGACGTTACGCTTACGCTCCGTTCACTACGCTCCGCTCCACTTCAGCATATGTCCCTTATGTTTATATAAGCCATATCTAACATAGGGTTTCTATTATATTATTAATTGGGTATTGAAATTTGTATGAAATAGTGCTTTGAATGTTATATTCAAGTTGAAATGACTAATAGCTATGACATGATGGCTGTAATTTGTATGAAATGGCTGAAATTTGTTATGAAATGTTGAAATAGGTGTATTAAAAAGAAAATAATAGCCAAATTTTTAAACTATATTTTTCAATTAGATATCGTATTAAACATGAATTTATCCGTATTCTTTCTTAAAAATTAACAGATTTTTTGCCGAATAGTTGACTTTTTTTTCTCGAGGTGCCGGATTAAATGTGAACTGTATAATTGCCGAATTAAACACGTCCTTGAACCTGAAACCTCTAGTCTTTGGTGGCATTACCTCACCACCAGGCTACCACCCTTCAGTTACACTTACCGTTTTAACTAACTATGTTTTGAACCCAACTTAAGTCAGTTACTATATTTCTCCACCAAATTCTACATGTTTCTTTTAATAAAAAAAAGATGTGTCATGAAGATAATTTACTACATGGCTCATCATTTTAATATCAAATTCACAAATGTGTCATATATTTTGCCTTTCTATTTATTTGAAATTTACTAATTTGTCATTTAAGAGAATTATTAATTATTTCCCGTAGAATTTAAATTTGCAAACTTGGTTACCCTATTAAATTTTCAATTATTTATAATAATCAAATATATTTTTTCGTATTTGGTTTAGTTCCAATTTTGCCCACGTTTTGGATTTACCAATTTATGTTTATTTGGAAATTCGAACTTAACTATTCCCTTAAATCAATTATTCATTTTTCTATTATATTTGTTAGTTTTGTAATTTCTTTATTATTTATTATAAATCATACAAATATCACATATCAAATTACTAATCATATATTCACGGTGCATTTATAATTCATTAATTTCCTTCTTATAGCACGTTTACTTTCTTAGTGCGATACCATACAATTATTTCCTTTTCACGCCCCCATTAAATCCCAAATTGCATGATATGTTAATTTTGAAAATCGTTGCCTATGCTTTGCAGCAGCAACCTCGATGATCACCTTAGAGAATGGACAACTTAATCTTTCTTACCAATTGTGGGTTTGTTTTAGACCAAATGGTGTTGAGTTGAATTGTTACATCAATATCCGAAAGTGTTTTGCTTCATATTGTTGGGTGATATTGCTTCTGTCGCTTGGACAAAACTTGTGATTCTCTTGCTCTGTCACTTGGTCCTCATTTTTATGTAATCTGGTTTCTCTCAACTTCCATCAACTTCTACTCAAACAAAAATACTTCAGATGATTCAAAATTAAAAAATCAATAAATCACAGGCACCACACAGGCTAGAACGAGAAGCTGGTAAATATATGCTTGCTTATAATATTTTGAAATCTAAAAATAATTTAACTTTCCTCTCAAGAACAATCGAAATCGAACAAACCTCAAACCAGAACAAAATTTATAAACCGACTCACAAAAACCAAAAGTAAACGATTTGGTGGCCTATTATAAATCTAGGAACAGTATACATTAACCCAATTTTTAGACGTTGCTGTATGGTCCTTATTTAGTTTCTTCAGGTTCTTCCTTCTCTGATGTTTCTCTGATTTTTGACACTACTGCTGGTGTGTTTATATTTACCTTCTCCTCTGGTTTGAACTTTACCGGATCATCAACAACAGCTACAGATGGAGCTTGTTCAACCGGGATTTTGGATGCCTCAACAAAAACCCTTTTAGATTTTTCAGTTTCTGATTTTTCTTGTTTTGCTGCCTCCACATGCTCTTTGTCCTCTTGTTTCTTTGGCTCTTCAGGATTTCCATTTGTTGATAGTTCCTTTTTTATAGATTCTTTTGGTTTTTCAGTCCCTAAATGTTCTTTGTTTACTGGCTCTGCAGATTCTTTGGTCATTGATGGATCAACCATTTTAACTAACTCAGGAGGAGTTGAAGATTCTTGGGTTGATGATTGTTCAACCACTGTAACTGATTTGGGGGGAGTTGAGGTTATTGGAACTTCTGGCTCTTTAGCTTTTTCTATTTTTGACGATGTTTCAGATGTCATTGGTTTTGTAGGAAATGAGGTTATTGGTTGTTCTTGTACTTTAGCTTCATTCGGCTTTTCAGTCTCTAATGACCCTTCAGGTTTCGCCGTTTGTTCTCGAACTATGGCTTCTTCAATTTTGCCAGTCTCTGTTGATTCTTTAGGCTTCACAAATTGTTTTGGAACTACTGCTTCTTCAGGTTTTCTAGCCTCTGTTGATTCTTCAAGTTTCACCATTTGTTTTGGAACTGTTGCTTCTTCAGGTTTTCTAGCCTCTGTTGATTCTTCAAGTTTCACCGTTTGTATTGGAACTATTGCTTCTTCAGGTTTCACCGTTTGTTTTGGAACTATTACTTCTTCAAGTTTTCTAGCCTCTATTAAATCTTCAAGTTTCACCGTTTGTTTTGGAACTATTGCTTCTTCACGTTTTCTAGTCTCTGTTGATTCTTCAGGTTTCAACGTTTGTTCTG
>CATIWJ010246702.1:0-11378 GCA_949640765.1 Croton laevigatus | reverse complement strand
CTTGGGATACTATTTTAATAAATCTCTGTATTCCAACACTACTATGATACATGCAATTCATTATTTAATCTATCTCCAAACTTCTGACACCTTTATACTTTAATTTCTACCGTTAGAAAATTTACGTCGGTGAAAAGCCATTCTGGCCAAGAAAAGAGAGACAAAATGATAAGATTTCAAAATTGCGTCATATTGATTTTTATAAGGATACGTTCTAGGTATTGTAATTTAGATAACTTCTGTTTAGTTATGTTTTCATAATCTTTCAATCTTCATACTTATAAACATAATTTTAGTTGTTTATATATATATTTATTTAAATACTCTCTCGCTATAAGTCACTTATCAAAACTTTATTTCTTATCAACTTAGTTTCTTTCTTTCTTCCTTTTTCCTTTATGTCATTATCTATCATTTGTCCACTGTCTGGATTCGTGATTTATTATCCTCTTACTACTTTTACATCATATTTTTAATCATAAATTATGTCTCTTGGACATTTCTTTATTTTACATGGGATTACTTTTATTTCTCTCTTATCGTTTATTCGTAATTTTTCAGACTTAATTTGCAATGATGTGGATCTTGTGATCCCTTTGTCATAAGTAATTTCTCTTATTTTAACTTATTTATCTTTTAACGGTTTTACTATCCACTGTTCATTATTTACCAATTACTTTATTTTATCATACCATTTGATTTGCAGGTCACAAACCAAATTATAGTTTTTATATTTTATTACCGTTACGTAAGAAATTTATTTAACTTCTACATCTGGCCAAGACATAGAGTTGGATACCTTTCCACATAACGGGATTATCTTATTTATACTTTTACCATGTTGATACTATATTTTTACTTGGTTTACATCTTTTTCTTTTCTTTTTTTTTTTTTAATTCTCCTGAGCAAAAATATAGATGCGTCCACTTATACTGCCTCAGAGTGTATAAAATTATTTAATCTTGTGTTGGTTACAGCTGATCCCAAAATAAAACTGTTATTCAGTATGTCTTTTATTTTTCTATATTTCTCACAATCATGACATTTATTCTTTTTATGTTGTTCGTACCGGTATAGATTTTAGTATGATTATTCTAACATTGTCGCCCACTTGCGTAACAACTTGTTTCATTTCAATGATATATTTGATATTATTTCGATTTTGTTTCTTTTATTCTTTTGAGTTACGTAAATCGTAAGACATGCGATTCCATTTTCTTTTTCATCACTCATTGCGACTCACGTGTCATTTTTCGTGAATACTTATTTTAGCATTCACTTAGCTCCCAGTCAATCTTTTCTAGTTGGCATGTACAATAATCTAATACATTTGCACTCATGATCTTTTATAATTTTTACTTTTCATTTATTTCATTATAGCTTCAATCTCCTTTATATATGTAATACTCTTGTCAATATCTTGAGCCTGAGTTACGTTTCTGTTTTCCATTATTTTCCTCTTTATACTATAGACGTTATTTTATAACCAATTATGCTAACTTTGCATATTTCAGTCTCCTATTGACCCTTTCAAACTCTTAAGAATCTTTTGGTCATTGCCAGGATCCAACTCAGCTATAACTTCTTATCCATAGATACTACTGGTACTTTCATTTTTTTATCACCAACATATCACTTTTAATCATCTATCACATCTTTCTCATTTCCGCTCTGTCTACATCATACTTTGTTTTATCATTTCTTATATTTCTACTGTTTTTTACTTTTTTTCTACGTATATCCCTTCTCGCTACCTAGGTAGGAAAATTCTCCTCACTTGCTTTTATTATAGGGTTCTCACTCTTATTTATCAATTCCTACAATACTCGGTATTACCATATCGTTGTAACGTTCTAACTTCAGATTTACTAATTCAATCATAATCTCTCGTTACCTTCATAATTGTCACACTTTATACTTCTTTCTTCTGTTTACCCAGAACCGACTTAACCTATGCTCTGATACCAAAATTGTAACACCCAAAACCCAACTTATAAATAATCCAGACTGAAGTGTCACGTGACTTCTTAACTTCAGTAACTCATATGCTTAAAAATGAAATACTAAGAATCACCTCAAGTTTTTTTTTTTATATTTAATAACAATTATATATGTATTCAAATAATTTATTATTCTAACTTAACTAGTACATGCAAATCTATGATAAATGATAAATAAGAGTTTACACCATTTTGATAACTAGCAAATCCAACATATTTTTTGTTCCTAATTTTGTGTTTATTTGGTAATTAATGTTCTTAATTGTGAAATTTTATTTAGCTTTTATTCTTTTGATTAGGAATGGTTGGATTTGGCTTAAATGAAGTGAAAAGGATGTATTTGATCAAGTTTTAATCATTGAAGTCGAAGTCAAAGCTGGATGGATGATTTCTTGACGCTGCCCAGGGGTTAGCCTTGCCTAAGGCTAACTGCAGAGGAAGGCCTGACGAGCTGTGTTTTCGTTGAAACTATACCGTTTTGGAAACTAAACAAAAACGCACAAGGACTGCGTTTTGGACACAAAGGAGCTGCGTTTTGGGCAGAGAAATGGGCATGTATTTTCAATATATTTTTATCCAGCTCATCACCATATTGGCTGCAAAAGATGATAGGCGTGCTGGAACTTCAATTAGAAAGCTTTTCTTTATTCTTCACAAGGCTGGCAGAATATTATTATTCTCAAGATGATGGGTGTGGGACTTCAATCAGCAAGTTTTCAATCCTTCAAGTGGATGCAAGAGAAGATGAGCTAGAAATTAATCATTTGAAGAAAAGGGGGGCTGCATTAACTGAAAAGAAGGTGAAGAATAGAGTAGAAAAGAAGAGGATGGACCGGAAATTAATTAATTATTCAAAAAGGAGGGGCTGCAGCTGGTTATAAAAAGAACAGCAGGAACCAGCAAAGGAGAACCATTTTTTTTGGACGCACAGCAGGGGGGCATTTCTGTTTTCAGCCTCCCTTAGCTACGTTTTTGTTTTGTTTTATTTTCTTGAAGAAATAGCAGCATTTTTCCATGGCCATGTGTGGCTAAGTTTTACTTTTCAGTCAAAGGTTGATTCAAGGTTGGAGTTTCAAACGATTGTGAGATCTTAATGTTCTTTAACTCTCTTTGATTAATGCATTGCATTTATGTCTTTTCTGTGGTTTATTGGGAAAATATATCCTTAATGTATGTTGTTAGTTAGTTGATCTGGCCAGTTGATTAATTAATAGGATGCACATAACTAATTAACGCGGCTAAATCCGTAATTGTTTAGTCGACTTGATAACCAGTAGCGATTGATATAACTTGATTGTAACCAGGCTTTTGGGTTGTCTTAAGTGAGGGCATAATCTAGCTTAAATGAATTCTCGTAGTTTTTGTTGGTTAGGGCAGGGTCTTTCTAGATTTTAATGCAATTGGCAAATTAAATCATTCGTCGTACTTAGGGTTGTTTGTTGATTAGGGGTTGCTATTAGATCGTATCTTAGCAATATAAGATTAAGGAAAGATTGGTTGGATCGTCGTCATTTCTGACTATAACCTGTCTGTGATATTTAATTAAAGAGTTATCTTAGAGTCAATGATCAATCCAATGGACTTAATACCAAGAATTACCTTTGACTGAGCTCGTTTCCCATTGATTTCCGAATTTTATTTTATTCTAATGTTATTTTCGTTCTTAATATTTTAGTTTCCAAAAATCTCCCGTTTACTTTAATTTTCAGTTTTTGTTTCAGTTTCTGGTTAACCTTGGGCAAGGCTAATCCTTTGGGCTCGACCTTTCTCACCCTATTTGCAAGTTTCTTTGTTTAATTTGGAAGAGCAGGTTAAATTTTATTTTTGGTGGATTCGACACCCATCAGTTACATAATAAAAATCAAAAGCTAAATAGATGACTAACAAATCAAACAAAAAAGGTTCTCGAAAATCAAGAAAATTAAAATCGAAACAAAAAAAAGTGGAGTTTGTAATTGGATTATCCAGAAAATGATTAGACAGTAGAAAATAAGTAAATTGGAAACTTAGTTCAACAAACTTTATTTTGTCCTTTTTTGGTGCTGCTCTCCCTTTTTTCCATTTGGGAAGAGAAAATTAATTAACTCACTATTACTCACCAACAACCTCACGTTTTTTCCCAAAATTCTTTCTTCTTTTTTTTTTTCCCCAAAACCAACAATCTCACGTATTTAGCTTTTAAAGCATTATTTTGGATTCACGCACATATGGTTCTTGGGCTGTTTGTTATAAAAAAAAAAGGAAATTCTTGGGCCCTCTAATTTTGGAGGCCTTGTGCAATAGCTCTTCCTGCAGTTGCTATTAGACGGGGCTGCCACCTATCACATACTTAAAAACTTTTTCATGACTCCTCCAAGTTTTCCCTTCATGCAATGTAATCCCCAATAGCAAATTTACTTTAATCAAATTTTCCTGAATTTTTACAATTTGATTCTTTTTTTTTTTTTGAAGAATTTCAATTAGGTCCTTAAGACTCCTTCAATTCTATCATTAACCGAATTCCCGGATATGGCAGTTTTCCTCATCTAAATTTTAAAGCTTCGCCTCGAAGCTTATCGGTTTATGAATAGCTGCTGTTAATTTTGTCACATATTTTCTTCAGTCTCCTAGGTTGCTTCCTCAACCTTGTGGTGTCTCCACAATACCTTAACTAACAGAATTCTTTTATTTCGTAATTTCTTAATTTCTTGAGCCAATATCTGCACTAGTTCTTTCTCATAAGATAGATTTGGATCTACTTCGATGCTTTCCACTTAAAGCACATGAGATGGATCGTCTCAGCATTGACACGTGGAATATATTATGAATTCTTTCTAATTCTATAGGTAATTCTAAGTGATAGGCTACCGTACCAATACATTCAAGTATTTCATGCAGTCGAATAAACCTTTGGCTTAACTTACCTTTATTCTTGAATCTTAGCACTTTCTTCCATAGCGATACCTTTAAAAAAAAACTTTTTTCACCAACAGTATACTCAACATCCTTCCTTTTTAAGTCGGCGTATGACTTTTGTCGATCTAATGCTTCTTTGAGCCTAGTTTTGATGATCTCTACTTGTTTCTCAGTTTCTCGGACTATGTCTGGTCCAATCATTTTGCGTACACCGAGTTCCATTCAGCACACAGGTGTACAACACTTCCTTCCTTCATACGGTACCATCTGTATATTGGTTTGGTAACTGTTGTTATAAGCTAAATTTCATTAATGGAAGATATTTGTCCCAGCTACCCTCAAACTCAAGTACACGAGCTTTTAACATAACTTTCAGTATATGAATTACTCGATCAGACTGACCATCAGTTTGAGAGTGAAATGCTGTACTAAATTAAAGTTTAATTCCCAATGCTTCTTGCAGGTTTTTCCAAAACTTTGACATAAACCTCAGATCTCTGTCTGATATAATTGATGCAGGAATTCCATGTAGTTTAACTATTTCTTTAATGTATAAATCTACCAACTTATCCAAAGAGTAATACACATGTAAGGGTAAGAAGTGCGATGACTTGGTCAATCTATCCACAATTACCTGGCATCATGCTTATTACATGTCATTGGTAAACCTGTCACAATATATATATATATATATATATATATATATATATATATATATATATATATAAAACTCATTTCTTCTTAAATTTACTTAAGTAATATTCCCAAGTCTTAAGTTTTAGTACTACCATCTGTTGAGTGGTATCCCACCATATAAATGCTTCTTCCACTAACAAGTACGTAGCGCACAACATCCTTAAATGTACACTTGAGCTGATCTAAAGCTCTAATTGTACCATTGATAGGAATCTCACCAAGCAGAACTCGATAATGGCATGGGCAAAAACTGGGCAGCAGATCATCTCCAACAAGACGTGACCACGCCTTGCGCCTTGTAAATGACGGCCTGCTGGAGACAAACGAGCTAAATTCGAGATTGACCTATTTTTTTATGTTATTTTCATTATTTTGGAAGTGTTGGACAAGGAAAATATTTTCTAGGATTTTATTTGTTTAGGTTTTTCTTTTATTGTCTAGAGTTCTGACTTATTATTTAAGGAGTCCTATTTTGCAAAGAAAAGGGAGATTATTATCACTGTTAAGAAAACATAATGTGAGGGTTTTCCTCTTTCTCTCGTTCCTTAGGGAACTAATGATCGCAGATTTCTGCATTTTTCAATCATTCTTCTTTTATATCCTTGGCTTTAGTTTTTTTTATAACAAAGGGTCAAGGATCTCTATATTGTTGGTTCACGATTCATTCCATAATCGTTGGGTCACAATGGATGTTTTATATTGTTGGTTCGCGGTTCATCTATAACCGTTGGGTCACAATGGATGTCTTATATTATTGGTTTGCGATTCGTGTCTAATTGTTGGGTCACAATTTGTTATTACAGAATCTGATTTCTAGTTTTCCTGCGATTGACATCATATATTGTTGTTGGGTTTCAAGGCATTGTTCTTAGAGTTCGCATCAACTATCTAGCCAAAACTCTGCTTCCTCAAAGTTGTCTTTCCATCAGGGTTGTCTTTCCATCAGGCTCTAAATTCCTTAGCTCCATATTTTTGTAGCTTTCCAAACGGTGGCTTTTGCTCTCTATTCATTGCCAGTGCTGGTGTGGTACAAGTGCAAGTGGTAGCACCGTTTTCATTATTTGTTGCAATGCAGTCGCCAACTGGCGTAACAACACGTTTTATCCCGATGCAACAATAGGTGGTGTTTCCAATACCGATTCTTGCATTCTTTCTACTTCTTCATTCATCGTCTTTCCGATTCACAAGACATTTTACAAGACAACATATAACAACATTCACTCAGCTCCCAGTACATTTATTTTCTAACTAGCATATAAAACAATATTAAACATTTGAACTCATATTTTACATAATATTTATTTTATTTATTTCACAAAAGCCTTAAGCTCATTTTCATACTTTTATGCATATATCAAAACTTGAGCCTAAGTTACTTTCCATTGTTCATTAGATACTATTTAAACTATACACATATTTACATTACTTAATTGCACAACTACATTATTTTCAACTAACATTAATTTCCCATTAAACTCTCAGAACTCTTAGGGTTTTCTCGATCCTCACTTGGGTCTATCTTAAACAACGAATCTTCATCCTTAGGTACTACTAGTTCAATTGGACTTCTCTTTCCTCAACTAACTCTCAATTGCCTATCCACCTGATAGAGTTTGACTCACAACTTCCTGATTCAATTCCTAACTTTCTCACTTGCTTCCGCATTCCATCTATCTCCAATATAGCACATTTAATGGTTCCTTGCATCTCCTCTATTTTTGCTTTCTCCATATATACCTACCCTCGCTTCTTTAGTGATAGCTTTTCCTCACTTGACTCCACCACTGGCTGCTTGCCCCTATCTGCCTTTTACCTATAACACTTAACATAATTAATCTTAATATCTTAACAATTCTAATTATTATAAATTATTATTATTTCCCTTTGCCTACCCAAAACCGACTAAACCTATGCTTTGATACCACTAAATGTAACACCCCAAACCCAACATAAGAATAAGCCAAGCTAAAGTGTTACGCGACCACAAAACTCTGTTAACTACCTTATAATAAAATATCAATATCTAACTTTACAAAAACAAAAGCTTAACTTAATTACAAACATTTAACTTTTAATAATATTACATATTTAGCTTAAGTTCAAAATATTATAAATACGTGTCGATTTAATTCACACACTAAATTCTACCGAGATACCATACCGAGTAAAATGCCGATGAGATGCTGGAAACTGCTGTCTTCTATCTACCGACCTACGAGTTACAAAAATAACTTGCTGAGCAACTACTTGCCCAGTGGGTACAAGCATATATTTCACATACAATCTAAAAAAATGTGTAATATAAATCACTTTGTAAAACAATTATTCTTATCTCATAAATTCATTTGCATAAAACAAGTAAATTCACTTTTCATTTCTCATCCGCAATCAAATTCACTTTTTCATTGCTCTACTGGTTCGACTGGACTAACAAGGATAAGATCAAGGATTACATTTGGTAATAGATCATAGCCGTAGCTACTCTGAATAATAATCAATTAGGTCATAGATCGTAGCTGTCGCTACTCTCATTGAATTCAGCATGCTACCACTACATTGAATTCAACCAAGACTTACAAAGTTTAGGCACAGTCAAATCTTACGAAAGGGCTGTAATCATCGAAGCATTTATCCTAGACAATGGTTTCTAGCAAGAAAACTGTATGCTATTCTTTTCATTTTCCCCATTTCCATCATATCAAATGACTCGCAGAGCTAAACCCTTCCCACACACATTATCTCTTCATGAGTAATTAAATCACCGATCTGTATCTGTAGTGCCCTATTTTTTTTCCCTTGTCATATCCTTTACTTATCACAAACTATAAAGCGATCTGTAATCTTTTATTGTGTTATTGCTTTGTAACAAGTGAATAAAAATGGCGATAGTTTCAGGGCAGTTGATCTAGGAATTCGTGAAGAAGAATAACTCTTTCCTTGTCAAAAAGTTTGGTAGAGGTGGTAAGATAGAATGCACGTTTTCCCAATATGTTTTATTGGTTTTTTATTTTTGGTTCCTTAGTTATTTTGTATTTTGATCTGGTTATGAAATTTTTATTTTGTTTGATTAGGATTGGCTGGCAAGAAGACTGTTACTATTCAGCTTAAGAAGTAAAACAAGCCTTTTAGATTACATAAGTCAATTATGAGGAAGGAGTTTTGTCGTAAGGCTAAGGCTGTTTCCTATTAGTCAATTTATAATTTTCATATTGGAATTGCTATGGGATCGTTGTCGATTTTGCTTGATGTTGGAAATGTTCATGATTGATTTTGCTTAATTGGGTGTTTTGTTTCTTTTTAAGCAATGATAAGAAGCTAACATGTAAGAAGACTTTCTTTTGTGGAGAATTCTTCGATGAGATATACTTGATACGCTTGGCTTTTGAGCTTTTGTATAGTTTCCATGTTCTTGCATTTGTCGCTTTTTTTAATTAAGTTTATCATGGTAGCTTAAAGTAATTCTTTTATGGGGTTTACTGCTAGATTTCATGCTTAATCTCAGTTCCAAACCCATAAATTTTTGCTAAAGAACAGATGCCATTTTTGTTGCTTGCTTGATCAAGCTTATCAGGGTAGAGTTTATATATTTGTTCTTCATCCGAGTTTAAAGAAATTCTTTAATGCTACTGGGTTTCATGCATAATTTCATAAGCCTAACCCAGCACATTTCATGAAAGAAAATGTGTAATTAACAAATTGGTTGTTTGGTGTTTGTGTTCAAGTTGCATATAACTACTATAGGCCAGATTTGAAAAGGCAACACTATTGCTAGGCTTAGTGCAGTTCATAGGAGTCTGAAGATTGCCAAATCTGGTGTTAAGAAGAGAAACCGATAGACTATTTAACTGTTTTGATGAAATTTTAGGTGACTTAATTTCAAGTTAAAATTCATTTTTTTTTTCAATCTTTTTTAAGGCTTTTCTCAGTAGTTTTGTTTTGAGATGCTTTATTTGCATTTCTTTTTAGTTTTCGTGAATGAACAAAGTATCTGAAATCACATGTATTATTATATTTATTAGTGTAAATTCTGTTTAGGGTTTTTTATTCTGGGTATAAATGCTTTCCTCTATGTACCAAAATCATCTGGATTGATATACTATATCCTAGCCATCCTATATTTGGAATCAAGTTCCATGAAGTTTTACAATCTGTTTTCATTTTGGGTATCTTTGCCAAGCTCTTAATGAGCTATTGAGCTTGAGTCCACGAGCCAAATTTGAGTGGCTAAAAAATTATCAAGCTCATAAACCGATGTCAAGCTTGCTTGTTTAATAAACGATCCGAGCTCGAGCTCAAATTTGGAGCTCATCAAATAAACGAGCTGAGCTTGAGCAGGCCAATGCTCGGCTTTACTCGGCTCGTTTATAGCTTAAAGGTGACCTCCCTAGGGGCCCTGAGAGAGATGTTGTCCAGAGGTAGCCTTGGGAGAGGTTACTTTCGTTGGTAGTAGTCGCATAATGGGTAGAGGTCACCTTTGGGCTACCTTTACCTCTACCTCTAGGCCTTCTCCATACCTGAGACTCTCCAAGGTCGCCCATGATGGAGTCACAGGAGGTCACCCCTTGCCAAGCTAGATAACCTCCCCACTGGACCAAGCTGTTGAACTTTGAGAATCTGGGGGCCTCATGGGGTCAGAGGCCTAAGAGACCTGAAAAATCTTATTGGACGAGAGAACAGTAGAACCCCTGGACTCCCTATATAAGGCCAATGCCTGGCCTCAGTCTAGACGAATCACTTTTTAAACCTTCACAACATATTATCAATTCACTTTTAATTTCAACATATCACCTCAAGGTATGGGACTTAAGCGTATTTTCTTTTTTTTTCTTTTTAATGAAAAATCCATAGTAGTGACATGAGTATTCGAAAAGCAAAACCTGCTTGCTACAATACTAGTGACATAAGGTAATTTGATCACAAATCATCATTTTCTCTTATCATTTTTATGAATAATCTTATTACTTAGTTACCTTTCAAATTTAAATTATGAATTTTGCCAACGGTGTCTTGCCTGTTTATCTTAAAAGATATTAAATCTTTGAGAAGCTTCACTATTAGAGAACATTTAGTAAAGAAGAACTCTCACGGTGCCGATTAGGGGTGGGCAGAACCGAACCGTGAACCGAAATCGAACCAAAAACCTCGGTTCACAGCATTATCGGTTCGGTTTTCGGTTCGTAAAATACATGAACCAAATTTTCAGTTCGGTTCAAAAAGTAAAAACCGATAATTTTTACGTGTAAAATTCGATTAAAATCGAAACGAACCGAAAACCGAACCGAAAATCTCGGTTCACCGCATTTTCGGTTCGGTTTTCGGTTTATAAATTTTTGATTGGTTTTAAACCGAAAACCGAAATTCGGTTCCAAATTTGCACACCCCTAGTGCCGATTATAATTTTGTAAGGCATGGTGAATAAACCGAGAATAAAAAATGTATAATAACACCTAAAATAATTAATAATAATTAACAATGTATAATAATAATTTTAGCACGTGACAGTAAAACTTTTTAATTTTTCATGCATTGAATTGCGAATACATTATACATTGAGGAACTATATATAGATATAATAAGCAATGTTTTCAAATTCAAGGATCTCAATTTATGTTTCAGGAATTAAAACAATATTAGAAGATAAATAATTCCTTACATTTTCAAAACTGGAATTTCAAAATTCTTTTTGTGGTAACTACAATAGAGATTAGGTTTTGCACTTAAAATTCATAAATCCTATTCCAAACTTGAGACCTTCACTTATATTGTTGGTAATGATTCATGAATAA
>CATIWJ010246666.1:0-20283 GCA_949640765.1 Croton laevigatus | reverse complement strand
TACCCCTAGACAAATAACAGAAATCAACTCATATTCAACATAATAATCTCAACATAAGCAAATCACACAATAATCTCAAATATTTATTTTAAGTTCAAGACGTATTAACAATACAAATTCATCATCAACATTACAGCAATTATAATTTTAGTAGAAACAAATAAACAATCACTTCATCAACAACATATAGAGATAATAAGTAAAGAACAAGAACATCATTACTAGAAATAATAATTCTATCAGTTTGCAAGTCATCCAAACTCAACATAAATAAATAAAAATAACAGGAAGGAAATTAAAGAAATTAAACCAGAAATTGATGCCAATAAAGAACACTAAGAACAATTAAGGTCTGCTCCTTTCGAATCCAGTTCTTGCTCGTCCTCTCTTCCTCACTTCAGCAATCTGCTTCTTCTTCTTCGTTGTGTCCAGCCAAGCAAAAACAAGCAGCAATGGCGTCCACTTCTTCAGATATCTGCAGATTTTTCCTTCAGATCACGTTCAGCTCTGCCCCAAAGAAAAGAAAACAGATCCCTTCTCTACTTCTTTGCAGAACCAGATGCTCCCTCCTTATTTCCGATTTTCTTCTTCTGATTTTCTTTGGCAAAAAATGCTATCAGCAGAGAAGATAGATGGCTTCCTCAGCTGTTCCCAAAAACAACTCGCTGCTCGTTCCTTTCTCTGATTCTCTCCTTCAGATGGCGTCCATGGCAGCTCCAGCAGAGAAGAAGTTCTTCTCAAACCAGCTGCTACCTACTACACTCTCCACCCAAAGATGCTTCCTCTGTTCTTCGTCAAGAGTCCCAGCTGTTACCTTTGCAAATCACGTTTCTAGCAGCTCCTATCTATTGTGTTCCTCTCCTCTTTAAAATCAAACCCAGCCATTCCATCTTTAATCAACACCTGCCCAGCTGTTTTTATTCAAGTACTTCACGCCCCTTCCTCAGTTGAAAACCAGATCCAGTCCCTTTATAGATTCCAGCTGCTACTTCGTTTTTCTTTCTTTTTTTTTAAAGAAGAACAGATCAGCTTGCCTTCCAAAATCCCAGCCACCTGCTCTCCTTTATTCACACGTACTGTTCCCCTTTTCTTCAATTTTTTTAGCACGTGTACAGCTGCAGTTGTTGAGTTTTAATTTCCTCTTTTTCAGACCATATGCTTCCTCTTTATAAAACCAGCCGGCCCATCTTCCTTCTTATACAGCTGCTCCCATTTAAAACCTTCTTTTCTTTTTACTCATTTCATTGGGTAAAACGTTTATACCTTTTTCATTTTGGACCCAAATCAGCAAAATAGCTCTCTTTCTCAGCCTTGTTTCATTAAAACGGTGCGCACAAAGACAGCTCTAATTCCTATCCCAAAATGCAAGTCCAGGTTGTGTCTTAAACACATCTTATTAACTCCAAAACGGCACACTAACATTGAGTTTCAGGCAAAATATCATTTTTAGTTCAGAAATTTGTAGTTATGCATAATAATCCTTGGACACTTTCTTTTCCCTGAACTGCAACGTTTGCTGGGATGCCAGCTCCTTTAATCCTCTTCGTGAATCACCGTCGCAAGTCTCTAGATTGTTTTTCCTCTGCTTTTAATTTCCCATCTACTCAGGAAATTCTTCGTCAAAACCCCCTCAAGAAGTTTCCCTGTAAATCATTAAAACTCTCTGATTTTCTTTTCGTGAAACGCAGCATAGCCAGCTTCAATATGAATATCAAAATGCAAAAATCATTGCGTTTCAAATTCTTCTTTCCCACTGCACTTCAAAACGAAGACTTTTACTTGTGTTTTGCAACCCAAATCTATGCATTCCCTTCACCAAAACGCACACTTCACTTAAAAATAATTCCACTCGGCCCACGTCAATTGTGAAAAGAGAATTGCTCCTTAAATCTCTGTTAACAAAATCTGCAGAAGAGGAGAAATCTCAACAAGAAAACTATAAAATTCAAAATCTCAAGCCAAAGCAAAGATGAAAAGAATGAACTGATGTAATTTAAAATTGGCACTGCTCTGCTCCTTGTCTCATTCTCCCTCTCATTCTTTGTGCTTTCGTTTCTGGTCTGGTATTTTCCTTTAATTCTCTTTTTATTTCTGCGTTCGTGGGTTCTCTCTTTTCCCTCAACCTCTGTTTTTAATTTTCAAAATTCAAAATCCAAAATCACCAACCCACACAAAATCCGATCTTCAAATTCGCTCATCTCCTTCAAAATCTCTGTTATGAAAACTCAAATCCTTCTGCTTTCAAAGTTCCCAAACGCAGCGTATCACAACCCATCTCTTTCTAATCTCTGTCTTGATTTCGAAAATTATCTCTCAATTCAATTCCCACTCCCGCACGAAATTGCCTTCAATCCCTCTTTCAAAATCGACAAACTCCTCTGATTTCAATTTCAATAATCAAAACCCAACTGAAGCTTTTTAATTTCTCTTGTCAAAATGGTGCGCAGCACCATTGAAATCCTTAGTCAAAACGTGAGCTTTGTCTGCGTTTTGGAAGAAACAAAATCAACTCCCATTTAAACCAAAACGCAGCATTTCGGGAAAATTGTGAGAAAACCCCCTGAATTTTGAAGCATCACCAAAACAGCCACTGCATTTTACATCGGCCAAGATAAACTCCTGATTCTTCCCAAAATCTTTCTTATCACGCCATCTTTTCCGTTATTTCCATTACTTTTCACAAATACGCTTGATTATGACCTGAGAGTGAAATTTAACATGATAAGTGCTAAAATAAATAAATTAATCGCCAATAATAAATGAAATTAAACAATTATTCCATATGTAAACATATATAAATCTGGCACTTATCATGATCCCACGTACAGATTTGATTATATCTTATATATCAAAATCTATAACCAACTAATCATTAAAACCTCCACTTTCATTTTGTTTGCAAATTTCAAAAGTAAAGAAAACAAAATAAGTGGCTCCCACGTTATGATTTTGTTTTAACATTTAAAACAAAACTCATTTTTATCCACCTATCAAACGAAACATATATATATAAACAAAATCGTATCTCTACCACGTGATAGGCAATAAAAAGAAATGACTTATTTTATTCTTACTTCCCAAGTTAAAAACAAAATCAATCCCTTTAAATTCCTTATCAAATGTGACCATATCCAATTTAATTAGATATTCATTATTTTGCCTTATAGTTAATTAATTTAAACACTTTAATTAATTAATTAATTGGGTCTATTAAAATAAACTTTCAGGTCCAACCCAAATCCTATTATGTGTGCGATCCAAAAGGCCCGCTCAATATTGGCAATGAACCCAAAAAATTATTTTAGTCCATAAGTTATAATTGGTCTCTAGCAAGACGTTATAACTACCCAATTTGAAACAAGTGTCATTCTTACGAACCGATAAGCCTATAGCAATCTTATACAACCCTTTGCTAATAGATATCAATGATTAGCATAAGGCATGTCCTCGGTCATCCTTATTATTGTTAATTCATTTTATTGATTCTTTACTGATCCGGATTAATCAAATAGATGTATAACGTTTATCACCTTATTTGGGTTTACGCAAACACTACTCCGTATCACTAATTAAATGGCCGGTGATATCTACTTTCTCATATAGAGAGTGGCAATCCTTTCACTTTACTCATATTTTTTAACGTAGTTCCTGGCATACTTGAGTGTACCCATATTTACAACCCTTTTACAAGCACGTTAGGCAACACGACAAAGCATAAAAGAAACCACCTAAGAACCCATAGTAATTTCAGGTTTAGGGATTCTAGTATAAGCATTGTATAAGAATTACTTATGACATTTTTCACATGTAGTATTCCCATTAAGTGGACCGATCCAGTATGCTGTTCTCTAACACGTATTATGTATCTCTATTCGATATCCCATATCCTATGACTCGTAAAACAAGATCATCTCATAGAGTATACACTAGTCTTAGTTTATTACCATTTCCATGATAATAATTGACTAAGGATATTTAGAATAATACTTTTAATGTTTTAGATTTTAATATCCAGATCACGTATCTAATAACTAAAACAGAATTTTGCTATTCAAGAAATTCATCAAATTAAATTGCACAGATAATATAAAAATGATGAATTAATCTCATAAATAAATTATAATCCAATTACAAAAAGAGCTGGGGCTAGGGCTTATACTAACATGATAGAGAATAGAATTCTCATCGGTGTAGAAGTCTATATATGTAAATATTATAGCTTCCTATATTGTATTTACTTCCTAATATGATTAGGATTCTGATGTATTACACTCTATATATATGAATGAATGGGAAATCCCTAGACGAGGGAGAATTACACAATCTAACATTTAATTTACTATTTAAGTCGGCGCAACAATGCAACCCTTAAGTTTTTGTAGCAATTATAATTGTATAATGGCAGACTTTTAAACTTCTATGTTAGAAATTGTAATTAATCATTAAAGACTTCGTCAGGTGTGTGTTGGCCGTGTAAATGGAAAATACATGTATTAAGTTACTTGAACATACATGGGAGCCATCCGAGCATGTGACGCAATTTAATGTTTACTTGGCCTAAGTATGCAGATAAGATCCATCATAATAAGACTTACTCTTTTTTAGCCTTTAAAAAGGCATTTTGATTTAAGCCTAAACATGTGGGAGCATGTCGAGTATGTGAGGCATTTTTATGCTTACTTGGGCATTTTGATTTTGAGCCCAAGCACGTGGTTTGATTTCAAGCCCAAATACGTAGGATCAAGTCGTGCATGTGAGACATTTGTAATGTTTGCTTATCCTGAACAAGTGGACAATGTCCAGCATGACAATACTTGTGTGTTTTTAACCCTTAAGGAGGCATTTTTATTTCAAACCTAACCATATGGGAACAAGTCACATATGTAAGGTTTTATTTTCATTTATTTGTCCTTTAAAACCTATGCGTATGCGAGGCTCTATGGCCCAAGCACATATGATGTATTGAGTCTTCGAGGCCCAAGCACATGCGAGGCACTATGGTCTAAGCACATACGAGGCATTGGATCTTCAAGGCCATGAACATGCGAGGCACTATGGCCCAAGCGCATATGAGGTGTTGAGTCTTTGAGGGCCATGCGCATGTGACGTACCATGGCCCAAGTACATACGAGGCGTTGAATCTTCGAGGCCCACGTATGTGAGGCATTGTGACCCAAGCGCATACGAGGCGTTGAATCTTTATCCATAGAGTGGGGAGAAACATTTGTTAAGAAAAGCAAATGTCATAAGTTTAATAAAGTTAAAGAAAAAGAGGGTACATATTAAGTGCTACTAAGGTGAGTGGGGTATAACCCATTTTCGAACTTTCCTTTACTAACCCCTTCGGAATGTCTCATCCACCTCCCTTTTCCAGGCCTTACATTTTTCTGTATCATATCCTTTTCTTTTATGGTAGGCACAATAGAGGGCACCTCCTCCTTTGAACGACGTGTGTCCTCCTGAGTTTAACTCACTAAATTGCTTTTCTACCGCAATGAGCACCTCCAAGGAATTAGCATTCAACATAATGTTGAATTGGCCCTCAGTTTCGCTTCCTTGATATTTATAACTGTGCATAAAACTACTAATGGGACTTAAGCTCACTAAACTACTAAGGTACTATTTAAATTTCAGCACTAACAGTTTTCTATTATGGTGTCTTTTGCTATGACCATAAACAAAAGTCAGGGACAATCACTCTCTCAAGTTGGATTGTATCTTGAATGACATGTTTTTACACATGGCCAATTGTATGTTGCTCTTTCCAGGGTTACAACTAAACAATGATTTAAAATCTTAGTCATTAATGACAAGGGGCAAATCATAGATGAAGTTGTTAATGTTATCTACAAAGAAGTGTTCAAAAATTTAGAATAATAGATTATTAAACATATTTTTAATAATTTTTTTAAAATTTTTTTCAAAAACCTTAAAGTTTTGTTCGTATTGAAAAAAATAATATAATGTTGAATACATTATGCATTACTGTGTATCGTATGGGTAAAATACTAGTTTATACTAAACAAAAATACCATTTGAATTAAAAAGTCAAGATAACAAATTTTCCTCCTTAGCTTACCATTAATCATTCAGCCAAGTGAAGAGGAATCAGTGGGTATGGTTCTAAAACTTTTTCTAAGTTTTCCATATTTTTTCCTATCATATGTTAGCATATCTTAAACTATTGGCGTACTCAAAATATTTGTCAAACTCTCCAAACCATTCATACACTAGACTATTGAATAATAACTTTTAATTGACCCTTCTCTTTTTAATAGTTAATAACTTTTGACTAACTAATCTAAATCCAGTTATTCTTATTGCTAATCAAAGTAGACATATAGAAATTTCTGTGTTTTAAGTTTCAGATTCAAATTATCTTCACATAAATTTTAATTGCATTCTAAACTCTCACCTGCTGACTGCATATTTCATTCTATGTACTACCCGCTATTTTATTTATAATTTTATTCATACAGTTCTGATAAAGGTAATTCTTAATTATATTTAAACTAGACATATAAAGCTACAATCCATATTAATTTCAGGTTAAATAGAGCTACATGCAAATTCTGGCACTATTTCTAAACTAGTCCCCCAGGTTGCCTTATTCTATATGCACATAATGTACTATTTTGAGCATAACTCTTTCATTATAAGCCTAAATGAAGTGATTCTAAATTCTAGTTATAGTTAACCCTACATAACACTTAATTATGTCAATAAAGTAATCAAAACCCTAGTCAAATTCATAGGTTAAAATTTGTCAGGACTCTGATTTTTGGTTTATATGCCTAGTACTATTTTGGCCATATCTTTTTCTCTATAAGTCCAATTTAGGTGATTCTAATGCTCATAGATAACTAACTAATAGGGCAACAAGTTTTCCTCCTATCACTTCCTCAAATTATGCCATTAAGCTAGGTGAAATTTGAGCTAAATTTATAGTTTTGTTTTTGCCATTGCATAGAATACGGTTCTAGTTAATCGAGTGTAAGTTTCTATACTTATGAAATTTGTCCAAACTACTTTACAGGATTAAACCAGACATATTTATCTACAAATTTTATATTTTTCACTTTCTCAAATTAGTCTCCTAACATAGTCTTAAAATTATACAAAACCAGATTTCCAATGTTGTATTCATGTTTAGCATGCATCAATTAAGAGCACTCCCATATTTGCCCCTCTTATATCCGCAACTACTCAATCAACACATCACATAAGCACATCTATAACATTAATAATACCAAATCACAAGATCATACGCTTCAAATATATAACCAAACATCACAAATCATATATTTTAATTTCAAGAAAGTAAAAATACCATGTTCAAATAGCTAAAGCATCAAACCTTGTTTCTTTCTTGATTTCCTTCTCTTTTCTTCACTCTATCACTTGTTTCTTCTTCTCTCCTTGAATTCTTACTTGTAAACCTATAAACATATGAATCCTAATATGAAGAACATGCCATAAACCAACTCTATTTAATAATCTAATACTTATTTTCATTTCTTTTCATGTTTATTTTCATTTAAACAATATTAATTGACCTTCTTTCACATGAAACCTAAAATTTCATAAATAATATGTACTATAAACAATAAATTAAGAGTAGGGATGAGTTACCTTAGCTTGAGCACTTGATTTTCTAGCTAATTCCTTAATTTTTCCACTTGAAATTGTAAAATTAAGGTGGTTCGGCCATCATGAAGAAAAGAAAAGAAAATTTTTCTTCCCCTTCTAATTTTATGTCCAAAAATAACTATATATAATTTTAATTTTTTTTTATGCTTACTTAATTTTTAATCTAATGGTTCTTTTTTTTTCCATCCCAAACTAATCTAATGGCTAATAATATTTTGCATTCTTGGCTTCCAAGAATGTCCCTATTCCTTCTTTAAGGCTTCTTCCATAAGCCAACTCTAAGGCTTGTTCTATAAGCATCTTTTCTCCACACTTTCCACCCTCAAAAATTAATTTCCTTTTCGATTTATTTTAATCCTTCAATTTCTAATCCAATGGCTCCTTTATTATTTCTCTTAAGATCCAATGGCTACAATTTTTCCATATTCTTGGCTACTAAGAATATCTCTTCATGTCTTCTTCTTCTTTTTTCTATTACAATGCTGCCCTTCTAGGCAAAATAACTATAGTTCCCTTTATAGAGATTCTCTCGTAACTCGCCACACATATATTTTTGGGAAAAAGCGTGATATATAAATATAACCCGATTAATCCTGAGAATACACTTCTAAGGTCAAATATAGGCACTATTAACAACTTTCGACAACATGTTTTAATTTTACATGAATGCCCTTAACTTTTGTAATAATTTTATTTAGGTCATTTTAACTCCCCTTCATGACCTTGATATATTTCCTTCTTAATATCTCCTAATTTATGACTCCAAGTTTAATGATTTTTATGTCCACTGAAACTAGATATCCGACTGGAAAAAAAAAAAAAACTAGATATCCGATATTATATTTTGCTAAAACTTCCGATTAATCCACGCTACACAAAATTTTTAACAACATTTCAAGCTTAGACCTAATGCACTACCTAAAGGCAGCTTGCACACTGTCCACTAATTAAACCATAACTCCATTCATACTACTTCATATTGAATGATTTCAATTTTTACATTTAGCTAAAACATAGAGGAAAACTTTATCCGCTATCGCTCTTCCAAAATAGGCCATTTAGATAGGCGAAATTCAAACTAAAGTTCCAGCTCATGCTTGAAATATACGAGTATACGGGTTTGGCTACATTGTGCATAATTTCCTATGTATATACTATCCACATAAACTAATTTTTGGAGTTATTTTAGACATATTAAGCTATAACTTATATGTTTTATACTTCTTAAAATTTATTTTATATCTTGGTCTAAAAATTACTCAAATAGTATCTAATTCTCCACACTAACTTTGAATTATTGGCTTACCATTCTTATCCAAAAATTAGTTGTACTACCATATCTTACTCATATACTAGAAAATGGAATGTTACACATACAATTCAGTAAATATCAATACAATTTAGTAAATGTAAACATGTTTCTATAAACATAAATACAATACAATAAATATAACATAAATCCTAAAACAACCTGGTCATCTTCATCTTCTTCATCGAAGAAACCTTAACAGCCACTGGTAATCTGAGTTTTTTAACGGTGGTGAAACCTAAAAATTATATGTCATCGGCAAGCTCTTGACTCATAGATTCCAAATAAGGTCTTACTCCCTTGTGATTCAACGTAGAATGGCGGTGAAAGGTGGCTTTTTCCAACTAATGAATGGCAGCCAAATAGGTTTCGAAATGATCCTTGTTGCTTAGGCTTTTGTCCAGTGACCTCAGATCAAAAATCCATTACCAAAAAATTGATGAAAAGTGGCTTGAAAGATTTCAGGTCAAAATGAAACCAAATTTTGATCCGGTTATAACTCACACTTCCTGCAACCAGTTGCCAGAGATCTGGTGCCGATCAAGGTCACCATAGCCTAGGCTGGTGATTAGCGACATCGGCTAGCGCATCCCGATAGTGAACGGAGTTGAAACGGTGGTCTGAAAAAATGGAAGAAACTTGCTCTGTTTTCACATTGCAAACATGAAAAATCTGGTTTTTTTTTAAACTTCATTTTTGTTTTTAAATAATAATAAAATAAATAAGGGTAAACATGTCAAAGCACATAAAAAGTGATATATTTTTAATTATAAAAAATTTGTGTTATTTGTTAAAATTTGTGTTATTTGTTGGGGCTGATACTTTAGCTCATAGAGGTGTGCAGATTGGGGCTACTAGCTGCTACTGGTTGCATCCACCTTCCTTGTTGATTCCTATATTATGTTCGGAGCTTACTTAGTTTAAGTTAAGTTTGTTTTTTCCTCTTGTATCCAAAAAAAATGAATGTAGTAAAGTGTGCTATTTTCTATAATTTTTCATGTGTTTTAATGCCCAACAAGAACTAATTTTATGCCGACTTTGATGGTATTGGCAATAGTGTCCCGCATCATAATTTCTAGGCATTGGATCAGGAATTAGTCGGGGTTATAGAGGTGAGATTATTCCTGCTTTCATAGCTTTCTTGTAAGCAATATAATTAACGTGCCTAGATTAGTAAGTTCTCGACTACATGGTTATTTGCTAACCTTCGGTAGAACAAAAGGGTTGCTCCCTAAGGTAGGCACGACACTAGATGCACAGCTAGTTTCCATTTCACAAGCTGATATTTTCTTAGTCAAGAATCCACTGGCTAGCTTCTCATCAATGGCTTTTGCTACTTTTTTTTTCCCACTTCTTTCTTGATAGTTTTCACGAGTTTGATGAAAAGGTGGCTTATATTTCTCCCACGATCACCAGAAATCATGTCATCTTGAAGGGTAGAAAAGAAATGTTTCCTACGACAGAGAGAAAATTCTTGTACGTGAGGTTAATTATTCAACTTCTAGGAGAGGGATGGTCTACAAGTAATATTATCCATTGAAAGACTCAGGTTTTAGTTATTGTTTCTATGGGGTGTGGGGTCCCTTTTTTAGGAGTGAACTGAGAATGGGTGCTCTAGGTTTTCATGGGCCTATTGGATGGGCTGAAGGACCCTAAGCCCAAATTGAATGGTATCCTCACTTATGGTCCGACACAAGCCCTCTGGTAGTGCTATTTCATAATGGAGTCCTACATGCATGTAAAAATTTGTTTGGATGACATGACATAGACTCAAATTGGAATTACGATGGATAAAACCTAGTGAATGGTTCCAGAGGTCAACTATATGAAGAAAAATCAGTGTGGCTAAGGCTAAGGATGCCCATCTAGCTAAGAATAGTATGATATAGGAGTGTGCCAAGTGGACCAATCAATTTATGTTGCTTGGTAGGCAAGTAGCTCTATGCCTCTATGAATATGCTGCCTCTGTTCAGTCTAGAGGGATAGAAAGATCAAGTCCCAAAGCTCAAGCTCCAAAACTCTAGCGAATTGAAGTTGCGGCCTCTCCTCAAAGTTCAAAGGCTTGTCTGACAATTTTCAACAAAGTTCGTCAAGATAATTCATAAGTATGTCTCTAACAATTAGATTATTGTTAAAGGTGTTTTAACATAGGTTCGAAATCAAGTTATCAAGACTCTTGCTTCATATTCAAGACACAAATCAAGCTCCAAATTTTGATGATTTGAAGACACTCTTCGAAAGTTCAAAGCCTTTTCCAAATCTCGTCATCAAAACTTCTCCAAAAGAATTCGAGATCATGTCCATGTGAACCTTGTTTTATGTTCATGATACAAAAGATAGAAATTAAGCTCAAAAGCCTTGTCAAAATAAATTCCGGAAAGCCTCCACCAAATTCAAAAATTGAAGGTTTTTCCAACTTCAAATTAAAATCAATTCAAGATCAAACTCTTGAATTATCTTTGTCAAAGTTCACTCTAACAACGATTCAATATCAAGTTTTCGACCCTTAAATTATCCCCAACACTTGTTCAACAATAATTCAAGATCAAGTCTTTACGACACTTTAGTTATCTTTAAAATATTCTTTATCGATTCGAGATCAAGTCACCGCAATCCTCGTTTCATGTTCATTGTGAAAAAAGAATCAGAGAATCTTATTTCTTTAAATTAGAGATAAATTAATAGAGATTATAATTGCTAATATTATTTATTTCTTTTTCAAGAATATACAAAATTTTTATTAAACAAGTATATTTTATAGATGTAGGAAATGTTGGCATGCATTTAACAATTGTGACTAATGATTTGGCCTCCCACAATTTTCACTTATGATGTCTTTTTACCTCTTCTGAGTTCAAACTACCTTTTCCCAGTGTTTTAAATTGATTGGACTTCAAATAATACAACAATTCCACTATATAATTTCTCCCCTTATTGCTGTAAAACTTGAAAAACATGAGATCCTGAACTAGATGATGATAACATAATTAGAAGAATACAATTGTCAACAAATAACCCATTAAAACAAACAAACAAAATACATTCTGTAACAACTATATATATAGCCCATAAAGCTACAACCCATCTATACTATAGAAAAAAATGTCTTCAAAAAATCAACTTAAAACAGATGTGTTTTTGAGGTAATTTCACTCCCAAATTGAACACTGCTTGAATGCAACTCACCTTTCTATTTGTTTTACAATTAAAAAAGCTTGACTAAGTTCAACAAAGCTGTTTGCTATTTTCTGTTTTTTATTCTCTTACCATTTTGCAGATATAATGCTAGCAAAAGCATGAATAGGCCAAATGGTTCTTCTTTGAGATGTAAGGAGAGAAATGATTGGTGACAGAGGCAGAAGATCCTGGAATGTTGGCCGGAACAAGAATTTGTGTCTTACCGGTAGCTATTCTCTTACCAGCTACATTGGCATAGAATAGCCCGGATATGGCCGGTACAAACACATCGCTTCGAGAACATAAGTAGAAGTCAATAACTTTCTCAAACTCTGAATCTTCTGATTCCAGGAACTTCGTCTTTTTATCTTCGGGCATTATGCTTTCCTGCAATAATTTCAATAGATATTGATCATCATAATAGTCATTCCTCCATGTATCAAATAACACTACAAGGACATGAAATAATGCAAGCATTTAGGACTTCATCTGGTAAAGGAGAAGAAATCGAAGGCTGTTTAATTTAAATCTCCGGACAATTCATGCCAAAACCCTGTTCATGGAAGGTCATATACATGGTCCAAGCCAATAGATAAACCTCAATTTAAGAAAAATGTTCAATCTTCCTGAGAAACTTGGTCTGTTTACTAAAGTAGTGAAATTAACTGAGATGGAAATAAATATATTCTCACCTTTGTATAAGTTTTGGGAAATAAGTCCTTGAGAACATCAAGGCTTTCATCCCATCTGGACTGAGTTAAGTAGATGGTGGTGTCTTTACTGAATCCAATCTTTCTCAGAAACAACGCAATTTCCTGAGCGTTGTAACAATTTTTGGCCGCACCAGCACCACTTCCATGGCAACTTTTTTTTTCCAGTATCTCAACTCTCAAGTCCACAGCAATAAACCGGCCATCAGACTTGTGGCTCAATGTTTTCAGCTTCTCAATCATAGAGTCAACTACTTCATTAACTTCTGGCTGCAGTTCCAGAGCTCCAAACATTGCTAAACATGCGACTGAATCGCTGTTTCTCTTTTGTGCTGTCTTTCTCATATTTACAGAGGGAAAATAAGTAGCCAATCTTATGTTTCCCTTTGTTCTAAAGATAGGTTCAATTGATTCTGCAATGTGATCTTCAGTAACACGATTCGGAACCCTGACAACAGCAAAATCTCGAAATGATATATCATCAGGTAGATCCTTCACAACTTTAACTACTCCATCCAGGCTTGCCATAAATTTATCCACATCATATATTTCGTCAAACTTCCTGCAATTCTGAAAGCAATTAGAATTCACACCAAAAGAAATAAAAATATATTGGAGAACTGATATAATACTTCAACCATCATAAATGAACTTCTTAATAACAGAGTCTTGCACTTTCAGTGCCTGCAAATTCTATGCAATTTCATTACAATCACTTGTACATGTTTAATTATAACATACAAGTGTATCATATAGAATTGGTTATATTTGGGCCAATTGATGCAAAAATCTAATAAAATTTGCAAATGATTTCTGATATGATAAGATTAAGAAATATTTCTTATCAGTAGCAAGGCTTAACAAACCAGCAAATTTAGGATTTCACAATGAATTTCACATTTAGAGCATAAAGTTCCAGACACGTAAGGTCATTTTACAACAAATCTTTTCAAGAAAATCATTTTAAGTCGAATAAATTGAATATTTATTTAATCCTCACCTAAGTCCAGGTAACTAATGGATGGAGGATGTTAGACTTGAGGATAAAATTAATAATTAACGAAAAAAAAAAAAGGAAGATCATTGTCATGATAGCGTCAAGAAGCAACTCAAGAAAAACAAATTCTGAAGTAAATTCAAAACCTCTCAGCAGAGAGAGAGGACCAATAACGAGTCTGATTACAGCTCAAAAGTTTGAAAAGAAATGAAAGAACAGAGGATAGGTAAAGAAACAATTCCCTTTTTTTCCTGACTAGTAAAAGGTCAAACATGATGTCGAATGGGTTCTGAAAGTGATTCAAATAGTTAGAAAATCTTGATATTTTCCAGGATATTACTGGCAAAAACACATCATGAACAAAATATAAAGATCATAAACATAGAGACCTAACCTGCATAAACAGTTCAAAGAAATCAAAATCTACTGCCATAATACAATCAGATGAACACTGACCTCTCATCACCTGGCTTGTTTCCTCTAATGTCAGGGAGTACAAGGGTTCCTCCTACATATCTTGCTACCACAACTGCATCAGCAATCTGGAAAATGAATGAAGAACAAAATGAAAGAAATAAATATGGGTAACAAAAAATCAATAGAAACAAGGAATTCTAAAACAATGGAAGCAATCTGCATAAAGTTTCAACAATTAATAGGAATCTTAAGCTTGTGATGGATAGCAGTATAACACAAACATATATGTATTCAATAACAATCAGCATTTAATAGTTCATTCACACAAATAGCAGTCAATCAGCACTAAATTCCACGGTACCTGTGAGATATGATATTCTGGTCCATTAGTTAACGAGAAAGTAACGAACCCTTTGGACCGCTCTACCTGATCTGCTAGACATAAATGCATAAGAAAAGAGAACAGAAACAATCTTCAAACAAACACACACACACACACACACACACACATATAAGTATATATCTGAGGTCATGGCTCACACAAAAAGCCCTTTTTTTCATAATGTCCAAGAGCACATAAAACAATTATATTGAATTGAATTTATTATCAAGCACTTGGCAAACTAACCGAAATTTGAATCTGCCCAACAGGGTTTTAGGTTCTGAGCATTCTCCATCCATGGTCCATTACTTGTCTTTGAAAATGCTACAAGGCCATGTTCTGAAACTTTTCCACCATCAAGTTCAGAATCTGTAGCTGTTCCCGGAAATTTTTCCTTCACAACAAAAATATATTAAAACCACTTTCATAAGTATAAGGTGAATAATACATTTCAATTTCTATCTATTTTCTCTATGGCAAATAATCAATATTGCAAAAACGACAGACCAAAACATAATTAATCCTTAATCCTGAGGAAAAAGGACAAAAATTTATAATCAAAAGTAATTAATCATTAACACACAGGACAGGTGTACAACAAACACTGTACTAATTCACAAGCATTACTGATAGAATTGGGTAGAATTAATATAACAGTGAGTTGAACAAAAGATCTTGCAAAATCAATTAAAAAGAATAGAAAAACAAAGAACTGGGATTTTGAGAAAGAAAGAGAGCTCGAAACATGAGTAGCAAAAAGACACATTTGAACAAAGAACCAGTGGATCTCACATTAAAAAAAAAAAAAAAAAAAAGGTATTAAAGATCCAATGAATACATATAAAAAATAAAATCCAGAAAGAACGAAAACAGAAACTTACTTCATAGGAATCAAAATGGTCTCTCTTGATCATGTTTCCAAGCATGACAAACATAGTGAGAGTGAGTATACCAGCAACAACTTGCCTCAAATCAACACCCATTTGCTAATCTTTTTCTCTAAAAAAACCAAATCTTGTTTAAAAAAAAGAGAGAGAGAGGGTTTTAGAATTAGAAGCAAGAAATTGAGAGTAGGTTAAAAGAGATAATCAGAGAAGCAATGTGATTGTGATTTGACAGAAGAAGATAAGTAAGTAAGTAAGTAAGTAAGTAGCTTAAATGGAAAGTTAAAAGTAAAGAGACTGACAAAAGAAAGAAACAATGGGTGTATGTTGTTTGATTGATACGGTTGCAGAGAGCAGTGGTGGTGAAGATGAGAAGGAGGACCAGGTAGGTCTCTTCTTTCTTTGAAATCACTATCTACAGTCTGTTTGTTTGGGTCTTTATTTTTGCGCCACCGACACTTTTGTCTGCAAATTCATTAAATTCCTTAATACCCGCTAATCTTCAACTTAACAACAACCCGTTTATTTGAGGTCCGGTTTTGCTTCATTATTTTTTTAAAAAAAATAAAATTACATTTAGGTCCTTATTATTATAGATAATTAACATTTACTTCTCTGGTAAAACGTCCATTGAGAGAAAGTTGACAAAATTTTTTTTTTATTTGATTTCATATATTTAGATCAACTAATTATTCTTTATTTCAATATATTAATTCATTAGTTTTATGTATTTAACTTCATAAACTTAGATAATCATTTTTTATTTCAATATATAAATACAATATTTTTTTTATTTGTATGGCATTTTACTATTAATTAAAAATAGATCTCAAAATATTAAGTCAAACACATAAAAAAATCATCTTTTTCTATATAAATTAAACAGATGAAGTATTTATTTTTGAACTCATTTACAATTTTTTCATTCAAAAAATGAAAATAATACGCTTTTTTTATAAAAAAATTGAAATTATAATACTTATTGATGATAGATAGCACAACTTTTTATGTTTCAATTTATGAAATTATATAAATGAATTAAAATTATAAAATTATTTTTGTTTATTATTTTAAATTTTCTTATTAAAAAAATCTTTTTTTAAATTAAAATTATCGAATTGTCATATGTAAGTGGTTGCACTAGTCATATTTTTTTTTTCACTATTAATTTAGTTTTTTAATAATATTATTTTAATATATATTGTAAATCACTTTTTACATTTTTAGTTTTCTTTTATTATATTTAATTTATTTCATTTTTTATATTATAAATTTTTATTTATTTTTTATATTTTTATTTATTTTTATCATTTTTAACTTTATTAAAATAACAATAAATATTTTTTATTTGAATTATTATTTGAGAACTTAAATGTTTAATTTTATTATTAAAAATAATAATATAATAAAAACTTTAATTAAATAAAAAGAAATTATAATTTTATTACTAAAATATATTTAATATTAAAATAAATAATATGATAAATAAAAATAAGAATATTATATATTATATAATTATATCTTTATTTTTAATTTTATATTATTATTAAATTTTTACCAAATACCAAAATAAAATCACTTGCTCTTATCTAGCCTTAACTGCTATAAGCTAATATAAAAATAAATAAACCAAGCATTCTCTTTGTTTTATTTCTAAAATAGTTTAATAAAAAAAAATGTTCTTTTATGAAGTAAAAAAATTAGTTGCACAAAGTTTTATGAACCCCTTTGTTTCTTTGAAAAAATTTTCACTCATTTTTTTAAAATATAACAAATCTTGATAAATTGTTGAAAGTCAAATTATGTTAATTAGTTATATATTAGAATATGTGATATTGAAAAGAATATTTTGAAAATAAAAATGTAAAATTTGAAATATATTTCACACAAGAAATTCAATTTCATTTGTTATAAAAGATCACAAATTTAGTGGAATAGTCCACAAATAATCTAAGAATTTCTCTTTATTACTAAATTCCAACAGGAACTTTAATCAATGTAATAAGATCATTGTGATTTGAATTCTATCATGAAAGTATTATAATTTAAAAACTATGATGAGTTTGGGGGTACATCAAGCAAAATTAGAACTTCACATAGGCCTAACTATCACAAAACTTCTCAATTTTTATGATTAACACCCTAGACTACATTTTGTTATCCACTGTAAGACTCTATTTTGAAGAGACATCCTCTAGGGGACCATCTGCCTTTTCCAACGGTTTACTTCCTAGAACAGGGGGCATTTTTATCCAGGCTAGGGGAGAGGTCGCCTTAGTCCTGTCAGGGTAGCCTTAGTTCTGTCAGGGTAGAGGTCGCCTTTAGGTCTCTCCTCCTAGCTAGGCAACTGGACCCCGAAAATTTAGGGGTTTCATAGGCTTCGAGGTTTTAAAGGCCCCTTAAGTCCTATTGATCGTGAGGTTTTTGGGATCTCAAGCCTTAAATTCACTATATAAGGCCTTTAGTGGTCACTTAAGAATCTAATTGCTCTCTAGACTTTCATTGGTGCGATGAGAAGGGAAGAGGGTAAATTTGGTTGAAACCATGAGTGGAGTGGAGTAAAATAAGGATACCTTAGATGTTTGAGATTGTCAGTCCATAGGAACCTATTTTCCTTCTCCTTCTCCCCTCCCAAAAGGGTGAATATGTCACTATCCTTGGGGACAAGGTTTATACCACCTTCATACACCCCCACCAGTTAATTTTTTACTCGACGCCCTAAGGATAATCTCTTTCCTTTAGGGGTAGGGATGCCACACTATTACTATCAATATCTTCCTAGAACCTTAACTATAAATACTTCAGGCTCAACAGTCTCTACAACCTCAAACCCCGGCCTCTACCCTACCTTTCACCCAAAAGCAACTGTTCGATTTTCTTAGCCAGATTTTGCAGCAAAATCCTCAGCTAGCCAATCTTATTCTGGGACAGTTACCTCTACCTTATTTCTTACCTACAACTGGAACCCTGTGTGGTAGAGGTAGTTTAACGGTCAATTAAAATGACAAGCTAGATAATAAAAATAATGATGATTGAAGGAACGAGGGTGATGATAATGATGATAAGAGAGATGAGGAGAATGAGGTATTAGGAGAGGGGAGAGGTCGTGATTTTAATAGAGGTCGCTCCAGTAATCGGGATAGCCCAGTTGGTAACAAACATCCCATATCTAAAGGCATTCACATGAATAGAAGACAGACGCATGACTATAGTGATGATGAGAATGCCAATAATGATTATTGGACACTTAAAAAAGAGAAGTGGCATATGATGAGGGTTATGGGAACAATAAAAAGCCTTATAGTTACTAGGTTTAAATTGGCGGAGATGGTGAAAGATATTTAGAAAGGAGATGATAAAGATGAGACTTTTCAAGCAGCATCTCCATTTATGCTGAGTGCCGCAAGGGCACTAATGCCTAAGGGATGGAAAGATCCCAATTTTAAGACTATCTACTCTGGTACAGGAAATCGTAGGAGTCATGTAAAGAATTATAATGATTTCATAGTGGCTAGGGGTGACATATGCTTTAATGTCTAAACATTTTCCAAAAACCTTATCTGACGATACTGGTGAATGGTTTCATAAGTTGATTAGCTGTAGCATATCTAGTTTTAAGGAATTGGTAAATAAAATTATACTAAAGTTTAAGGTAAATATCCTTAAGAAGAAGAAAGCTTCAGATTTAAAGTTGGTAGTAAGAGGGAATGGTAAACACCTATATAAGTTCGTAGAACGATTTAGGGCTGTGGCAATCCAAGTGAAAAATTTAAATGTCCAATTGGTAGTACAAATTATGCAATCCAATTATCAATTATAAAAATTAACAGACTCTTTGACTTTGGAAGAGCTTAATTTAATCCAAGACTTGTTAAATAAGGCTAACAAGTATGCAAGGGTGGATACTCAGAGATGAATTTCGAGGGGATCAAGTGTAAGAGGTGATGATTTTGAATCCTCTTCTAAGGGAAGGTCACATGACTTGTCTACGGGCAGATATGAGAGAGAAAGAGAAAGGTCTCCTCGAGGTTGTGGAAAGGAGCCCATGGCAGAGGAGGTTACTATGATCGTGGTTAAGGAAGAGGCTAATTTTTTTACCGCTTAATGCTAGTGCAAAATCTCATATCGAATATTTATTGAGATTTTATATGATATATAAGTTAGACCTATTAACTACTTAGTCAACTTGGGTTAACTATTTTAGACCGGTGGATTTAGGTCTAAGTAGTGTACGAAGGTAGTTAGGCTGATCATTTTGGAGACTTGTGTAGTTATACTCAGATCTAACTACATACTGATCGCGGTCCGGGTTGGGTCTTAATAATAATGGCATCAGAGCCTGTTACTAGCCAGAAGTGCAATGCATCACTTGGTGAGGTTTGAGTTTATGTGTCACAACGAGGACATTGTGCACAACAGGGGTGAAGTTTGTATAATCCACAGTGGATATTTATTAAGATTTGATATGATATATATAAGGTAGACTACCTAACTACTTAGCCAACTTGAGTTAACTATTTTAGGTCAGTGAATTTAGGCCTAAGTAGTTGAAGAAAGCATTTAGGTGGGATCATTTTGTAGGCTTGTGCGGTTAGACTCTGATCTAGTTGCATACCTGTAATACTCGAAAATTTGAAATAGCGGTGTCATGCGAACTAGTGTAACCAATATTTTTGAAAATAATAAAAATAAATTATAAATTAAAAATGTAAATTAATAATAATAATAACTATAACAATAATTTAAAAAAAAATAAA
>CATIWJ010246538.1:0-12942 GCA_949640765.1 Croton laevigatus | reverse complement strand
TTTAAAATTAAAATAAATGTAATGACCGAGAAATTTAAATGGTCATATAGTTTTATATGAAATAGAATATGTTGAGGATAACAAATGGATCAATACTTGCAAACTTTAAAATTGGAAAATACAAAGAAGCCAAAAAATTATGGTTTTGAAGTATTTTATTATTATGAGCGACCATAAAAAAACAATTCAAAAGAGAAAGTAAAAGTCATTGAACAATCTTATCAAAAATATAAAAACAAGCTTTTAAATAGAAAAAATCTCACATCAAAGAAAACAGAACATCTCAAACGAACACCTTAGAGCAGAAGCATATGAATTTGAGAAACAATTAGTGTTATATATAGATATTCTAGAAACAAAAAATAACACAATCTTTCTCTTGATCATATTTGAAGTAAAATGATAATTCCTTTTTTTTTTAAAAATAATTTTTGCCTAAATCAATTTTTCCAATTAAAATAATAATAATAATAATTCCTTTATTTATGATAATTGATGAATAAGTAAAGGTTGAGTGATCAATAAAAATTAAAATATAAAGAAAATTTATTCTTGTGTAGGTTATATTATACAGTGATCCGGAAATTGAGTATATTAGGATTTTATTTTTAGTTTAAAAGTGTTAGGATCATATTTCTAGAAAAAGGAATTAGCATTTCCTAATTGAAAATATTTTTTTTAAAAGAGATTTTTTGTTTGAAAGATATATAATTTAAAATTATCAATTGTTTGGATTTGAAAGTATTAATTATTTTTATTAACTAATACTTATTAATTAATTATTCATTGATATTTTTATTAATTTGCAGACTAAATATTAATTGTCTAATTTAAATAGTTAACTTAAATTTTTTAAAATTAGTTGGAGAAAATTTTATTAAAATATACTTTCCTTTAATTCTATTTACTAAAATCAGGAAAGCTCAACTTCTTCCCTACATTTTACTTCTTAACTTTTTTTTAAAAAAAAAATTTTTGTCTTTCCTTAATTGTAGACTTCATTGATTTATTAGTTTATTTTTTATTTAATTGTATTCAAATAGTTAATTTATTTCTTTTTACTAAAAATAACATTAATACTCCTATAGAAATATTCCCACCAGAAAATTTCAAAATTTTAGTAGGAAAATGAAGCTTTATATATATATATATATATATATATATATATATATATATATATGCATTTTTAACCTTAAAAAAGAGGAGATTTTATAATTATTTATTTTCTTTCCAACCACTTGTAATTAAATTTAAATGATAATTGAAGAATATTTAAAGAAAATTCTTAATTTTTTAAAGTTTCCATTTTAAAAAATTAATTAATTTCATAGCTCGTTCTCCAAATAAATTCGTGTTTTCCCACTGCTTTGATAATAAGCCTAAAAATTATTTCACTCAATATGTAATTAGTAAGCCCAAAATAGAGAAGTCAACTAAGGGAATATTACTATATTTCTTAAGCCTAAAATTTATTTCACTCGATTTTTTCAATATTTATTAATCATCTCATAGTATTAATAGAGTTTTTAAATTACCTTTAATGGGTTAAACTAATCATAAATACTTGTCAAAAAGCGAACCATAAATAAAGATTTTGATTTTATGATTTGACTTTAATTTTGAACTTAATCTATTTCAATGTTAATTTCCATAATTTATGTTATTTTGACATTTTAATATTTTTGTTGAAAAACAATGTTGTAATATTTTTAAATTTTATAATTTATTATTTCATTTATTATAATTTCACTTTTAATTATTTTGTACGGTAGAAAAAGTACTTTTAATTATTTTAAAACGTAAAATTAATCATTTTATTAATTTTTTTCATACTATTCTCTAAAGAATGATTTTTATTTCAATTTAAACATTGTTTGTTTAAACTGCAATTATTGTTATTTACATTAATTTAGGTTAGTCCAATATATAAATCAATAGATGATTTAAATTTTTATTATTTCTTAAAAATAAATTATTGACATTTTTAATGCAATTAATTGCAAATATTTAACGTAACATAATATAAAAGATAAATAAAGAGTATTTATATTTAAATTTCAAGTAGTTATTTTTTTTAATATTTTATTTTTGGATTTTTTTTTTTGGTAATTTTTAATATTTTTCTAAAATTTAATAATAATTTTGCCAATTTGACTTTTTAATATTTATTTGTAATGATTTAGATGTGAATTTCCAGTCAATTATGATCATTTTTTTAATTAAATCCTTATGTCTAATATCATTTAGTGCTAATTTATTATTATTAAGTTTGAAAAAAGGAGTGACTATTGAGCTTAATTAATGGGAATCAAAGTCACAAAAGTGGGATCCCCCAAAGCAAATTTGTTATAGATATTTTACTAGTCCGTTTCCGTTGGTTGTTGGTATTATTGGTCGCCTCTCCTCGGGCCTCCCTGTCTTTACAATATACCAACAATACTAGCAACTTAATGTTGAAATTTATCATAAAATTCAAAATGTAAACATCCAACACTAATATTAGTCAATTCACTAATGATCTTAATCTGACGACTGCAGTTACATAGATACTAAATTAATGCAAATCCATTTAACTTAAACCATTTATCGTAGGTTGTCATTTCATTCACATATTAAAAGCAAGAGAAAAATAAAACAAAGGATTTATGGCTAACATCAATTATAAATCTAAAAGTTTTAAATTCAATGAAAAAGACTAACAACCACAGTAACAAATGCAATTGAAATTGCAAGGTATAGCTTTTCTTTCCTATCTATTCCATTGATGGTAGAGAATAAGTAAAAAGGATTCCCATTTTCGCTATATATAATATGTGCATTAAAAACAAACAAATAAATAAATAATAAAGTATATATAATATATTAGTAGAGGAATATTATAGAACCTTACCACACAAAATTTCCAAATTAAATTATTGATATCACTAGAAAATTGCCACATTATCATTTCCGCCGTCGGCCTCATGCCACTGCTCCATTGGTACGCAATCATTCTTATGCCTTAACTTCCAGTCGAGCGCTTGACATCCCCGCGAGCAATAATTTACTTTGCCACAGACCGAACACCGCCGGAACTCGTGCGGCCTCGTTTCCGGCCGTCCGCAACCACTGTGGGAACATAATCTTAAATTTGGTTCCAGAATGCCGCGCCCTGACTCAAACCACCCTCGCATAAACTTATTCACAGGATGAATCTCCGGTGGCGGGACATTACAACCGAAATCACTAAGTAATGGGCACCGCACGGTTCCCATGATGCAGGAAGAAGCACCACCGTATTGCCGCTGCCGGTTTTGGCCTCGGCGTTGACACGTCAGCATGGAACGTAAAGTGGACGCGACCTCTCGCGCGTTGGCCTGGATAAGTACACGGCGGCCCTCTGTGATGTTTTGGGGTACGCCGTAACCGTCTTGAAGGCAATGGCCTAGCTCTCTAAGCGCATCGATATGACCCAAGACAGCGGCTCGAGCACAAAGAGCCACACCAGCTCGAAGATCCTTCTCGTTTTTAGAACGACCGCTGCCGTTGAACTGCATCACGCCAAGAGAATAGAGAGCCGGCGCGTGAGATTTGATGGCAGCCTTTGCTATTAGTGACGCTCCACTACCTCGATTGTATAAACAATAAAATCGGATCTGAAATGAAAAAAATAAAATTCAAAAAAAAATTCATCTTCTTTTTCAAAACGAATGAAATAATTTTATATCTAAGCACTGACCATTCCTAGCGTATAGCAAGCTTCGACATTGCCGGTATTAATACACTGTTTGAGAAAGCGGTGAGCCGAATCCGACCAGTTTTTCGGTTCAATTAGAAAGGTTTTAGGTCCGGCATTGGATAGAACCAGAGGATGATAAGCTAAATGATTCAATCTTTTGCATCTGTTTTAGAAGAATGAGAAACATTCAAAACAACAAACCTTAGTAAAAAAAACATAACAGATATATCAAATCATCCACAACATACGTACGTTAGAAGGATGTTGAAGAAATCGGAAGGCCGGGAGGCGGATGAGCTGAGCTTGCAAAGAACCGAAACAACAATATCGTCTGGTAATACATCGAATAGATCAGATTTGTGGTGATGAGGATGAGCGTCGGTGGTGATTTTGCGAGAAGTTTTTTGCCTTTTTCTCTGTGGCATCTTCGACGGAAGTTGATTTGTGTGATGGCAGAGGTGATTGTTTATAGGGAAAATGAAAACAAAACTTAGCATGTCATCTTCTCAACTTCCAGTCTTTAGCATAGAAAAACGAAACGGGAGTGTATGGCGTCTGTCTCCTGCCTACAAGTTCTGTAAGCATTGGCCACCTATACGGCCTTTGTTGGAGATCAACGAGTTTAAGTAGGAGGCTGAGCTTTTATAACATGGACCCACAAATGCATATTCTTGCTTTTTACTTTTTAGGATAGTAGGTTTTTTCCCTTTTATGATTAAGTTTTATTTACCTTTCTTCTAGTGCAAAATTTTAACCTTGATAATTTATGATTAATGTTTTTTTACTACTTGAGAATGTTTGTAGTGCTTTTTCACTATGAACGAATAATAAGCTTTTTTTTTTTTTGGGTATAAGTTGCTTAAAAGTAGGGTCATATTTATTTGAATATATTTAAAAAGTAGCTGATGTCTATGAAAAATACTTTTCAAATATATTAAAAATTGTAAAATTTCTAAAAAGAGTATGTATGTTGTTTGATATATTAAAGGAATTTATAAGGGTAAATAATGAATTTATAAAAATATATTAGAGTAATACATTAAATGGTTAACCTAATGGTGTATTTTTTAAACCAAAATTAAAAGCACCTATTTTCAATTTTTGAAAAAACTCCTTATAAACTCTTTTTTTTTTTTCTTAGAGGGTGCTTGATTTAACTGTTTTACGCAGCTGATAGTGGTTAAGAATCTAAACAACTAATGATTCAATAAGCTCATATTTGAAGTTTTTCATTCCAACTGATTCATATTAGGACTATATTAACCTTATTAAAATAAAATAAAAACTAATATCTAATAGATAATTATAAGCTTATTGGTAATTTCACATTTTACCGTAATCGATATTGTATTTTTACGAAACACCAACCCGAATCAGCTGATGTGAACAGCTAAACCAAACAAGCCCTAAAATAAGTTATCCCAAACATATAGAGACTTGATCTTTGGAACTTTTTCATTAAAGACACAATTGATATAAAATTAATTTTTTATAATTTTAAAAAAGTGATAATTATTTAAAAATTAAAACGAAGAAAATAGACTTATAAATGCCAAAATAATAATTTCATCCAAATAAGTGGAAAGTTACACAATTTCGCATCAAAATTAAGTTTGCCTCCAATTCACAAATTTATTTTCAATGGTACCCCAATTTTGAGATACAAATGAATTTGAAAAAAAAAAATTGCAAACACAATTGTGGTTTGCCATAACACATAGACATTTAATTGTACTATTTTTTAACCATACTCCAACCCATGTTTAGGGATAGAGCCAAAAAATATTGAGAGGTCCTAAAGCTAGAGTATATGAATTGACATGTTCTAAGTTGCCCAAATTAATGATACTATTATAAATTTATCTTATACATACAATTATTATTGAAACAATTTTTTTATAATAGTTCAACTAAAAGTTCTCTTATAATATGAATAATAAAAAAATAACGTGATTAGAAATAATAAATAATAAATATTTCAAATAAAAAAATTGATAAATTAAGTTAATTAATAGTCTTATTAATATAAAACATGTAATATTATCATATTAATTTCAAAAATGCATTTGATAAATGAATAAATGAGGTATTACATATGTTAACGTTTAGAATTTCTTGTTTAAAAAGTATTATTATTATTATTATTATATTTTTTTAATTTTGATATTATACGAAATATTGTTCATTTTCGTTTTTATAGTGCTATTGTCTATTCCTAAATATTTATCGCATTCCATTTATTTTCATATTTATTTTATTTTTAATCACATTATTGCATGCAATTTGAAAATTTTTTTACTTTCTTCCAAATTTAGAAATTGAGGTGTTACTAGAGTTTAGTTCCCAAACTAAGGTGAAATTGCAAAGTTAAATTTTATAAATTTGATTTTTTTTTTAAAGGTATTGATTTGTAAATGGAGCTCTTAACATACACCAAATTAGTAGAAGATATATGAAAAAATCAATTAAAGAGTTATAAGAGACTGAATAATTAAAATATTATGAATCATACTGATTGATTTAGCGTAATGTATAATACCTCATATAAGGCGGGTGTAAGTTGTCTAATTTATGCTTATTATTATAACCTCATTTGAATTTTTGAAAAATATGGTACATGGTACTTCCTAGTTGACTGTTGGAAACGGTAAAATGGCATTTATAGCCAGTTTCTTTATTTTGGCGGTGAGCTTTAGGATTTAGTCATTATTATTCTAAGAGACAAAATTAAGAAGATTATGGGTCAAAGTGGCCCCTCCCATGCATAGGGTTGGGTGAAAGGACGATATTAGTGCGTTTGGAGATTGAATTTGAATAATTCTGGAGCCCAAAACAACAAACTTATACAGTAGTTTGTTAACAATGAACCATTCTCATTTCTCCATGTTGTATTAATGCAACAACAAACCTCCCAACACTTGACACATGAAAAGATGCACCACAACGTGCGCATATTTTATAAACACACACATATATACTTATTTAGAAGAAGATCCCATCTATCTCACATTCTTGAATTCACAAGGCCAAAAAAATAAAAATGTTAAAGTTTAACGAAACTATAATTTATACTAAGAGATTATTAATTATTATATTTGATACTTCGACAAAAATAGTTAGAAAATTTTGATTGTGCACAATTGTTGACTAAATTACAAATTTTTAAAGCTAAAATCCATGATATGAAGATAGATCGGACTGGACTTATTTATATTTGAGTTTATCAATATTAAAATGCTAACTAGTAACCAATGAACTTGGTTTAGTTTGTACTGCTATAAGCTCTCATGATGTGATAATAATATAAATGAAATAGACTTATAATTTCAGAGACCGAACCAAATTTGCTTTTACGTGCGCAAAATTATATTGCTGTTATCATTACCACTTTTCAAAAATTTATTTTACAAAGTTCCCTCTAACTCAAGTTTTCGAAATCTAAAAATATTATTTAATAGTGAATTTGACCTTCTAAGTTTTGGTTGTAATTCAGTTTTACATGTTTCATTTTTCCTTTATGTGAACAGGATTAGTTGACTATTTAAAACGTGTTTTCTTTATTTTCAAAATTATATTTTGTTAAATAAATTTTAGAATTTTCAAAACCTAATTTGGGTTTTTTTTTTCCCCTTTGAAAGGTTAAGCCGCCTCATTAACATCATTTATTGAAGTTTATATTTGGATGAAAATTTTTCAATATTTTTTTTTAATTGACACTATCTAAAATCACCAAATAAAATGAAATAAAAAGCAAGTAGCAACGACGTAAAGTGGAGAAGAAGAGTAGCTTTATCTTCCGTTCAGCTAAGAACACAATTAGTAAATTACAAGTGGGAAAAATTAGAGAAGGTGGTAGAGAGAGAAGAATTGATGTTGTTGGAAATGATAGCCCATAGTACGCGTGTCGTCTTCTTGCGGGACGTTTGTTTGTTTTACTATTCGATGGTCTGTTCTCCTATTTTCATTTTTTTTTTCCTGCTCTACTAACTGTCATTACAATATTCAATTAATTAAAATAACAATATATATATGGATCCGGCTATGCCTCTCGACGAGATTTTCGAGAGGCATGCCAATTTTGCTTTTTTTTTTTTTTTCTGTCGATTCGGCACGGTAAATTGTCTATACTGAGCCTCGAGATCAATTCCAGTGGGTTCAAATCGTGTTAAGTTGAACCATACTGCATATATATACTAAGTATATATACATATACTAATTTTATATACCTTCTTTTTATTTCCGTCATAGAGTAGTCTAATGGTAGATATGTAGATAATGTTCATGAGATTTTGAATTCGACATCTCATCATTCTCATTTTCTATAATTATGGTAAAAAAAAAAATAAATTAAAGTTAATGAGAATAGAATAGTAGCTATTGATTTGCACCGAATAATTATAGTTTGATGTTTTTCTAAAAAGAAAAATAGAGTTTGATGTTTTGGTAAAACTTTCAATAGCAAGTTTAATCTTAATTTTTATTAGTTTTACTTATTACTTCTTATTTTTCCAATTCCTTGGGTTAAAATATATAATACTCATGACATTATTTAGTTGCACATTTTGAACATGTACTTTGAAAAGTAAGTGTATCTAACAATCTAGTTATAAATAATTTATCTAACCATTAACTTTGCTTTAAATTAAGAACAAATAAACTCAGCTAAGTTTCATAATTTATTTCCAGTACCATAACTTGAAACTTCATTGGCACGTTTATATTACGAGACACACGTGCAGTTTGTTTAGGATCACTAATCCTACTTGTGGTTGCTTGCTAGAATATTTTACAAAAGTGTTCACATCTCACACTTTATTTTTATGCACATTTAAAATCTTTCTTTTTTATGCCTCTGTGACTATTAATTTTTTTGAAAGGACTATTAATTCGTTGCATTAAATATAAAAAAAATTAATAAATACTCCATCCATTTTTTAATCAAACTAAAAAAACATTATAAAAAAATTTATTTAGATGATCAAAATACTAAAAATTATTTAAAAAGCTATTACGGAACATAAACTCAATGTGAAATAACTATTTATATTAGTTACATATAGATATATGATAGAATTTGGGCAGTAACATAATCTGGAATTGTACTCTACTATAACTTGTAGTTGGAGTAATGGACATTATTTATATAATTTTATCCACAACTTGGTTAGACTAAATAAAATTGTAATAATAAGTGACAAGGTTAGGTGTGGAAGGGAAAGGAAGGCTCCTTCCTTGTCTATGATATAACATCTCTCACGCCTACTACACATAGTGATAGTGCAATTTGAAAACAACACAAATTGCAACTTGCAAAGTTGCAACTTATGAGCTATCTACCCTATTTTGTAAATCAAGTTAGCCCCATTTCCCATGTAGGGACATGTTTTTAATTTTATATATACGTGGCAAAATTTCCATTTATCTAGAATAAAATTAAAAATAATAAAAACTCATTTAATTCTAAACTCTTAACCCTTGTGTTTAAATTAAGTTGGGCATCCAATAAGATATGGAGGTCTCGAATTCGATTTCTGTCAACCACACTATTAGCACCAATTTAATGCTCATGGAGGGCTACTCTTACTGTATAACCCACAATGTTATTTCGTCTATTAATAGTCACCTTTTTATTCATTAAAAAGTCAATAATGTTAAATCAAGTGTTCTAAGTGTCCTACCATATATACTCTATCTATGCATCTCTTTATAAATAAAATAACTATATAGTTTCTTGAAATGGATAATGGATAGGGTTTAAAATGCTTGAGTTGGTAGAACACAAATCCTTTTGATGACCACGAAACACAAAGATTGATTAATTAATTAAATTAAAAAAAAAAAGAAGAGGAATAATAATCAAAAATTAATTAATTGATTAAAAAAATGGGTTGGATTTGGTAAGAAATGATTTTAGGTGTTGTTGCTATCGTGCCAAATGTGCCATGCCCACACACCTTTATTACATATTTTGACGATTAAAGGTGGTGATAGTTCCAAGTTTGTGAAGAAACCATAAAAATCAACAGATAATGATGTAAAGCATTCTTTTTTTATGGTACTATATGAGATACACTTTATCACTACTGACAAAATAGGTTGTCTGAATAATTTGTTCATCTGATTTTCAAAATTTTAATGCTGCAAGAAAGCTTAATTATGTATTAATTAATGGGTTATCAATTTAACGATGTTATAATCCGACACCAAGTGTACAAGGTTGGATCATAAATTTCCGGTTCCAACTACTTTGAATCGTTACAAAATAAGATCATTTAAACTAAGCTATAAAATGAGTATTGCTAAACGGATCAATTTGACCCGGATCAAATACAATAAAAAGACTATATTACCCTTAGTAACATTGAGCGGGAAAAGGTAGTGGGATAAGTGGGGTGATATCTTGTTTTTTGTGGATTACATTTAACATTGACATTGGCAATGGTAATTTCTTTCTCTTTAATCGGACTTTATTAAAGAGTCAAAATGCGCTATTCATTAATGCAAAATTTGAATGACGAGGGAACTACTCATTTAAGTAGGGAGCTTGAGCAAAAAAAATTGTCATTGTTGAATGTTGATGGTGAAAATACAATCCAATATGATGTCGTGGGAAGAGTTGGGATATTAATTGGTTTAGAATAGAAATTGGAATAAGTATATACAATTATAAACAAAGTTATATATATATATTTTTTTTTGAATGAAAAACAAAGTTATATATATATATATATATAATTTTGGTGAATTTTCAATCTGAATATGAGTAGTTGAAAAATTAATATCACCAGAATCGCCCAGGAGATTGACTAAAAAAAAAATGTAGGCTACCGGAAAAAAAAATTGTATACCCATCAGATAGCCTTATATATGAAAAAAAATCTTTTTTTGCATTTTTTTTCCAATTTAGTTTCCAAAAAACCACTAAATGGTTGTATTTTTCATTATTTTGTTCAATTTGAATATTTTGTTAATTAATTTGTCTTTTGTGTAGCGTATCTAAAAGAACCCCTTAATAAAATGCACAATGGAGCCTTTGTAAATTGGGATGTATTTTCGGGAGACTTAATAAAACAATATGAACAATGACTAATGTTATTGAAATGATCTTCTCAAATCTTTCTGTTAAAGGGATAACCTATTCTCATTATGGTTATGAAATGATGCTTCTCAAAATGTCTCTATTAAAGCTAAATCGTGAAAGAATTAATGAGAGGGATTTTTTTTTTTTTTTTTGAAACTAAGAAAGGGGGATTTATTGTGGTTAGAGGTCAGCACAATTGGTAAATAACATGTCCTTGCGTTCAAATGGTCGGAGTTCAAATTTATTTCTTTACATTCGGGTGCGTGAGTTATATTTATATTTAAAAAAAAAACAGAGGGATTTATTAACAATTACATATTTGAATGAAAGTCATTTACTAAACTTATTAGATAAGAGATACGTTTGAAATTTGATTTTCATTATGAGACTTTTCATATGCAATGAAATTTTCAAAAGGGCATTATTGTCTCTTAACTATAAATTTTCATTTTTGATCCGGCTCAAATTGAGGCAAACAACATTATTCTTATAAAATTGTTATTGTCATGCAAATTGTATTTAATTAGAGTCTACGTTTTTAAGAAAGCACTAATTACAATTAGTACATAATAAAATCTTAAAAGAAACTTTTGCATGAGAGCATTAGTGACACTTTGGAGACTCTTTAATGCATTGGATAACAATATGGATTATGGATTACACAAGAAGGGCAATTTTTTCCTCTTTTTTTTTTTTTTTTTTTGATTTAGGGTAAAAATTTCTAAGTTTAAATTTGGATAAAAATGTTATATTAGCTTCAGGTATATGACTATTTTTTATTTTTCAATTTAGCCCATAATTTAGATGTAGGGAGAAATTGATAAAATAAACTTATTTTAAGATTATTTTCTTCCAAACTCAAAATATGCTGGAAATGTTACATTCTTAAATATTTTGGGTGAAGATGTAACTTAAGTCTTGTTCGAGTATGAAATATATGAATGTTTAAGAATGAAATATATGAATGTAGTGGAAAGTAATTAGAGGTAAATGTAGAGATTGTAAATTTCATAAATTTGTAAATTATATAGTTTTGTTATAAAAGATATATGGATTTTAAATATATAATTCAAATAAAAATATAACAACTCATATTATAAAAAAAAAAAATAATGGAAGTAACTATAATTCCATAAAAATGGGATCCCGCTAATTCCACAAAAATGGTAAGAAACTAAAAATTCAATGTATATGTTTTCTCGCAAAAATATCAATTTTATCATTCCAATAAAACATATACAATTTATTAAGTGATTTTGATTTGATGGGGGAAAATGTAAAGGAAAATATATGGAAGTGAAGTATAATTAGCTAAATGAAGCTAAGAAAGAGTTCTTTCAAAAAGAAAAAAGAAGCTAAGAAAGAGGTGGAATGTCTCAGTAGCTAATGCAGCGAGCAATTATGATGAAACCAATAATAACACACTTTATTATATCTCTATCATTCATTACTAATTATATAATTACTAGTGACTCCTTCAAGTTTGTATAATAAACTTTATAACTCTGTTCTTCGTATTATCAATATACTACCGCTATTTTTTAATTTTTTTTAATTATAGCTAAAACACTTAATTAATTATTTTTATTACATAAATTAGTCGCATTACTGCAAAAGAAAATTTTATTTTTACAAAGATAATTAAAAATTCATATGTTTACAGGGAATGATTTTATAAGTAATGTGATTGTAAATAATTAATAAGCAACCAAACAACTCCATCGTTGGCAGTGTCAATATCATTTCGTGTACTCTTTAGTTGTAAGTTGTTAATTTTGCTTCGTAAATCGAAAATTAAAAAAAAAAAAATTTACAACCAAAAGTCAAATTTGGTTCAACAGGTCCCAAAGGGTAAACCCATAGAATAGAAACAGCCATTTGTTTCCTCAATAAGTTGATCAGCCAAATGCAAATGCAAACCCAAACCATTTCTTTACTACTAATAATCATTATTCTCATATTATACGATTGTTGTTGCGTGTTAAATACCTTTTTTTTCCCTTTTTTTGTATTAACCTTCTCTTCCCCCAGTAATTTCTAACCATAAGTAATATACTTGACACAAATTATAAAATCTAATAAATTTTAAATCATGTAAAAAATCGATCCATTTGGAAAAGGTTTTTAAGATAATGATTGAATT
>CATIWJ010246421.1:0-17952 GCA_949640765.1 Croton laevigatus | reverse complement strand
ATTGGTATTGGTGAAAAAGTAAGTTTTTAAAGGGTTAGTAATTGTTTATTATTATTTCTGTATTGGTATTGGTGAAAAGTGAGTTTGTATTGGTATTGGTGAAATAGTGAATGTAAAGATATGAGAAAAACGGAGGTAGTAGTTTTTAGAATTAGATAGTATTTAGGATTTAAGATGTGTATTTAGGTAAACACTAATTTTAATTTTGTCCGTGTAATTCATGTATTATTTCTGATGTATTGCTTTTAAGTTTAGTCAATGAAACATAAGCATTATGCATTATAGAGACAAAAAATATATTGCTTCAAAAATTATTTATACGTAACTCAAGATTCATAAAAGTGGGCATCTTTTATTACATATTTGGTAAGAACAATTTTGAATAGTCTTTATAGTGGTTCACTAAATTAAACATGAAATTTAAAAAATTTTCTGAAAAGTAAATTGAATGGAGGGAGTATAAAAAAAGTTCAACTTTTTAATTCATTAAAACCCGCTAAAAATTTAGTTGTTGCAAAATAAAACCACAATGAATTATAAATTGTTATTCGTCAGCACATCAAAATCTAACACTAACACCTTTCCCTCTTTTGTTTTTACCTCCCCTAGGCTATCGCTTTGTCTATCTACAATAAGAAATGAAGGCAGGACCTTTGGTAACCACATTAACCAATAGGCTAGATGGTTTTTATCGCTAATACTGTTCATCAAGATTTAAACAAAAATTATAGTAATAACTGGCATTGCCCAAGAATTATCTTTCTTTTCCTTTTCAAGAACACTTGAGAGTCCTAATTGTTCAAGTCTTTTTTTATTAATTGGGTGTTTAGGGAAATGACTGCACCACAATTAGGGTTTGGAAATGATTATTTGGCTTGGAGCAACATTATGTTTTATAAAGATTAAAAAAAAAAAAAAAACCCAAATAGCATAGCAGTATTTAAAATTCTAGACTACCATTGACCCTAAAAACAAATTCTAGACTACCATGATAGAATAAAACTAAAACTTAATGTATGGTAGGGATTATTGTAAATTTAATTGTGGATTGCCAGAGTTGAAATCTAATACTACCTCCGTTTTTTGAAACTTGAGACTTTTTTTTGAAGGGTGGTTTTTAAAATATTGAGACTTTTGGTATTATGAGCTGTATTTGGACAATTTTGTTCTTTGTCTTTTAGTGGAGGGAGGTTTGTATTTTAGTTGAGAGAGGGAATAAAATAATGTTTCTTAATGGGTGTTACCAGCTTTGTGCAGCAGTGAGAGATGAAAGAGGAAGAGAGAACTGACATGCGTGCAATGCTGTCATAGGAGAGAGGAAGAGAGAGTAAAACGCCTGAGGTCTTGAATACTCAATCTCGGTTATAGGTGTAGTTAATATGGGTGTATTTCTTTGCGACTAATGCGGCCAACAGTCACAGTTGTTGTACAATGGTGTAAAATTGAAAGAAAATGCACCCAAATAATTGAAGAAGATGATATTAAAGAAAATCCAACTAAAAAAGAAAATAGTGTTCCAGAGAACAAAGCACTTGGCAATCCCATAAACATATACCATATACCATCGTTTCATAATCTTAAATTCCATCTAGGGATTTTTCTTTTTGGGCAAAGTAGAGGATTTCATTGACATAAACATTGGTTGGTGCAAGAATTCAAGCAACACTATGACCGTTATAACAACATACAACCATTACAAAAATGGAAGTCTAAACCAAATAAGCTATATGAAAATATCAAATAGCCTTCCAAACTAACAAAAAATGAAAAGGAGAGTTTTAGACCTATAGCTAGAAAGTACAAAGAGAACCATTTTAAGAGAAGGAAAGATATGTTGTCCAGATTGACCTCCAAATTTGAAGGCCTGGGATTGCAGCAATATATTAGAAGGTTATCCATGGACTTAAAAAATGTAAATGACCCCTTTTTTTTTTTTTATCTAGAAATATTATTTAATTTTCCGAATTTTTCTCTAAGGCTCCATCTTTCTTACCTTTTTTTTTTTTAATAGAATCCAAAATAATAATTGTATAAAAAAAGAAGAATTTGAAGGTGAGAAATCAAACAAAAGAAAAAAAAAATTGATTAGAATTTAATGACAAGAATTTTGGTATTTTACTACTAACACATGGGGTTGCACCAACTTCTTCTTCTTCCCCATCCATTTTATATTAAAATCAAGTATTTTGAAAACTTTCATTTTTTTTAAATTTTCAAAAATTTTATTTTTTTAAATTTTCAAAAATTTTAAAAATTGGCGGGAAACAAGGTATAAAATTTGGGTGTATAAGGCAATTTTGCCCTCTTTCTTTCAGCATAACCCTACCTTAATTTGAAGTTGCACCCAAAAAAACAGGTGCGTGAGGAATGATAAGGAGGGAAGGACTCAAGCCCATCATGTCAGATTGCAATTGTCCTTTTTGCAGGAATTAATGCTGACACATGTAGAATCTGTCTCCACACTTTTCCTTCTCTCTCTTCCGTTTAGGCCCCATAATTTTTGCTTTTTAGAGTATTTTGGCTAGAATTTTATGTAGAGAAATGGGGGTGAATCAACTTTAAAAAAATGGAGTTAGTATGTTTATTGTCTTCTTAATTTGTGTACCTTTAAAAAAATTAAAAGAAAATTAAAAACAGTATGAGTAATATAGCAATAAATAAAAATAATTAATAAAAAAAATTAATGTTGCATGAAATATTGAATTTACATACATAATATTTTATATTTGATTGTTTATCAATCACGTAATTACTTCTTTCTTTCTTCAAAAAATTCTCTAACATATATTTTACTATATCAATAAGAAATTTCATTCTATATTTTATTTTTAAAGGGTCCTATCATAATAACAATGACTTCTAAATATTTTTCAATGCCATGATTTTTCCTACACATATATTTTTTATTTTTCAATGACTTCTAAAGATTTTTCATTGCCATGTTTTCCTACACATGTACTTTCCTACACATATCTTTCTTTTTTAATAAGTGTGCATAATGAAATTAATTTGTCATATGTATTTAGGAGAAGAGTCATGCCCTTAACCTAAGGATAGTGGCCTGGTGGTGAGGTAATATCACTAAAACTAGAGGTTCCAGTGTTCAAACACTGTTGTTTGCTTTTCCAATTCATTAGATAAATTGTTGACATTTATGCGGCTTTAATTTCTTTTACAATGTTGAAAAGAAGTAGTTGGTAGATGTAACACTTAATTATTTTTTCACATCCAATTGCTGAATTACTTTAGTCATTTTTACACTCTCAAAATCTAATTTGGGACAAAATTAATAGTATAAATTATTTGAATATGTAACATTTATTTTTACCGCATTAGTTACTATTAGAATAGCTTATAATAAACAAACAACAAAGCACAGAATCAATACAAGAAAAAACAATATCGGTTGGTAATTAATAAAATTTGGTTGGTAATTAAAATTACGGAGCGATAACCAACCGAATTAATCGGTTGTTAAACTGCTTGAGTACTAACCGATTATAATTCTACCAACCAATTAATTCAGTTGCTATTCGGTTGGTAATTTAGCAACCCGATTAATTCGGTTGTTATTCAGTTGGTATTTTTCCCCACTGTAAATCATTTCCTATTTAATTCTTGTTTTTGAACTTGATAATGACAATAAGATTCTTAAACTTATTATTTGAGCAAATATTTTGTTATTTCATTTATGGGATCCTTATTACCCGCAAATTCCAAAGGTTGTAAATAACCTACAAGTCCCCCTTTCCTTCTAGTTGAGCAATCTAATTTAGTTGGCAATAGCAGCACCACACAAGTCATCGAAAGGCAATTATGGCATATGCCGTATGGGGCAAGTCCCCCTTTTATCTTCTTGCAATCGTTGAAATTAATTAATACAAACAGTATGGATCACTTTAGGTGATTTGATTGTTATAAAAATATTTGTTTACATTCAAAATATTGTTTGATAAAAAATTTTAGGCATAAAATTTGATATTATTTGTAGGATTTTATGCATAAGTGGAAAATATTATTGCACAGACTTATAAACCAATATGCACATTTTTTTGATAAATTATGTAAGTGCAAAACATTGTTAGGAGCGTTTGGTTCACGCAGTAGCAATGGAATAGAATCAAGAAAGATATACAAGGAGAAAGGAAACAAATAACCCTGAATATCCTTGACTGTTTTAGTCCGCTCTAGAAACGTAATGATTTGCCCTGATTCCTTTTATGACTATTTGGTTTGAAGCATGGAATCATAATTTTTTTAGCAAATTATTCTGATTAATAATTTATATTGTGCGGTCACTAATATTTTTTTATTTCAAATGCAAAATTAATCAATAAACTACTTTTTTATTTTCAAATGCAAAAAACTACGTAAGGAATCCATAGAAATTCTTGTTCCTTGAATTTTATCCTTTTTTTTTTTATTGAATATCAGTGCTCAACTTGCACAACAAATCTAAACTAAACTATTGACAATATTTCAATCTCCAATTCTATGTACAGGTAATATAAACAATAACAATAAAATTTAAATTTATTCCCTGTATCAATTTTAATTTCAAAAATAAAAATATTGATTGTATATATTTCAAATTTTGTATAAGACATAAATAACACCTTCGTTAATATGAAGGCAGTAAATCTTTGTTTTCAGCAATATTGTTGAGCACTAGGTAGTCTTGCAGTTGGAATGCAAATAAGGGGGTCCATTTTCTTTAAAAAGAGTAACAAACTTGTCAATAAGATCAAGATTGGTGCCCTCTGGCAATTTCCACTCAAAAGAATGCAAAATGGAAGCCAATTCATATACAACCATCTTTTCTGCCAAAGAAATTCCTGCACATGCCCTCCTTCCTGACCCAAATGGAAGGCATTTAAAGTTATTTCCATTAAAATCGCCTTTTGCAGGAGAATCAGCTCTCATGAACCTTTCAGGTTCAAAATTCAATGGATTCTCCCAAATTTCTGAGTTTCTATGTATGTCCCAAACATTTATAAAAACTCTTGCACCCTTGGGAATATTGTACCCTTCAACTATGCATGATTTACTGGGGCTGTGTGGCACAAGAAGAGGAACAACAGGATGCAATCTGAATGTTTCTTTTATAACTGCTTGCAAATAGTGCAGTTCTGGCAAATGAGATTCTTCTACAATATTGTCTTTGCCTACCACTTTATCCAATTCTTCATAAACTTTTCTTGTCACATGAGGATTTTGCAATAATTCTGCCACTGACCACTCTACTGTTGTCGACGATGTATCCGTAGCCCCAAAAATTATATCCTGTCATAAAAATTGTCAAAATCAAATATCAATTATTCTTTCTAAACAGTGTAAATATAGATTGAATTTTTATTAAAACATACCATGAAGAAAGCTTTGATTTCAGTGGTCAACGATTGTTTTCCATCTCCTTGCATATTAAGCTCCAAAAGAAACCGTAGAAAGTCCTTGCTCTTTTCATTGACTATTGAATGGTCAATCTTGTTTCTATTACTAATCGTAGAATCAAATATCTTATCTAAACTCAACAAATATCCCTTGCAATTGCTTTGTATTAAAGGTTCTCCTGATTTTTCACTGTAACTCTCCCATGTTTTTATAATTATTGGGTTGGGCTATTCCTATATTTTTTTTCTCTTGGTGTTGGTACTAAATTTCACAATGTCAGCTAAGTTTTTCTTTATTAAAATCAATAAAACTAAATTTTCATTTTGCTGTTACAAAAAGAAAAAACCATTCCATATTTGATTTTTGTATCTTCAAGAAAATGAAAGAGATAGATTAGGATATTTACTCTTGACTTGTATTTTTCAACCATTCAAAATGCGGTTATTTCGATTATAAAGGTAACAACATATATGCAATTTTAGAACAATTTTAGAGGATAATAATTCAACTCCACGCTCGGGGTTTATTTAGAAGTTCTCTATCTATCTAACAATGTGTATACATAGTGAAAAAACTCCAAAATTTATGTTTTATCAACATAATCTAATGTATGTTGTTTGATCTTTGGAGAGGAGAGTCTCTATTTTGGTTGTTACGTGATTCTATTTCAAGGCCTTGGAAATTACCAATCCATTCTCATCCTAATTTGTTATATTTATGTCAACCGCCAAATTTGAAACTTTTGCCAAGATAATGAGTCTACATATAATTTATTCAATCTTCAACATGCACAGGGAAGGTTGAACAATAATTTTCAAGTTAATGAAACTAAATAGAGATTCATTTCTTAGGGTGCCTCTTTAGAAAACTAAGTTCAAATATTTTATATGTTGAGATAATTCATAAAATAGTATAGCTATGTCAGGAACCATTTCCATAGCCTCCAACATTTTCCCTGTGAGCTTGAGCAAATTCTAGTTTAATTTGCAGATTTATTTTTTATACTCAACTAAAAAAATAGCACCATTTGTTACAATGACAGCTTTAGTTACCTCATCCAACAGTTTCTCTTATATAAAATTGATAGCACGATTTGCAATATTGTTGATGAGGTTACGTGACCACTCGTTATTTGATTTTACAATACTCAAAATTTTTATTTAATTATATTTACTAATTAAATAGAAATTTAATTATTGAGAGATAAAAAATTATATTAATCTAAATAGTAATATTAATTAAATATCATAAATAAAATATTAATCCAACAGAGAAAAATGTAAAATTACAATGTAGAGTTTAAACTCTGCTAGTCGTAAAACCGCGCTTAACGCATAAGATTTTATCTTTTTAAGGAATTTTGTTTCTTACTTGTTTATATTAAATAAACAACTATACTAAATAATTGAAAGTAAAATTTTGAATCGTTATATTAGATTTTTTATGCGTTATAGCTCTTAAAATTTAGTTTTGAAGATAATAAATTATATAAATGTTGTTGAAAATTAAACTTGATCTTAGGCGTGATCACGCCTCAGGACCAGAAAGTGGGCAGAAGACTATCTTCTGTTAGGCGTGACCACGCCTCAAGACCAGAAAGTGGGCAGAAGACTATCTTCTGTTAGCCTAACAAGATGAAAATGGGAAGAAAATGTTCATTAAGTGGAATTTCGTTTTTTATTTCGTTTTTAGGGAATCTCTTATATTTTATATTTGTGGACCAAGGAAGACATGTTTCCTTGTCTTTGGATTTATTTTTCCTTGTTTTTAGTTTGCTTTTCCTTAATTTTGGGGATTACTTTTCCTCATTTTTGGGGTCTTGTTTTTCCTTATTTTGGGGTTCCTTTTCCTTATTTTTGGGTATTCTTTTCCTTAATTTGTGGATATCCTTTTCCTATATAAAGGATCTTAATTTTGTAAAAGATTGTAAGAGAGAATGTGTAGAAAATATTTATGTGTGAGTAGGTTGATATAAATCCACAAATAAAATTCTTGAGAGAAATTCATATATTTGTATTGTTGTTAAATACATTTACATTTTGTTAATTATCTCCTCTTTCCTCCAACATGTTCTGTGCTCTATCCTGCAGTTCAAATTCAAGACTTTAGTCTTGGAGGCATTTTGAAAGTTGGAATTGTTTGGAAGTTTAGAAGGCGGCATGTCACTTTTGTATAAGTGGGACATGTTGGAAATTATATGAAGAGGTAACATTTTTCGTTTTTCATTAAAAAAAAAAAAAAATACTACGAGTCAATATATATATATAATTTGAATTTGAATTATACGAGTCAATATATATATATAATTTGAATTTGAATTATACGAGTTATATGACCAGTGAATTTTATTTTCAAGAGGCATGACCACTGATTATAAAATATAAAATAAATAATATTTTAATATTTTAAACAAATTTACTCTATTTTGAAATTAATAAATTAAAATTTAAAATTTATTTTTCCATGAATTTTTAATAAAATTTATTTGCAATTTTTTTTTTACATAGTTACAAATGAGGGAGAAGAAAGGGAGAGAGGGGCATATGCGGATTTGAACCTAAGCACTTTAGCACCAGGTGATAAAGTATTAACTCTTTGGGCCAACCTTATCCCCGTTTGCAATTGATATTGATGTATTGAAATGTCAAATTTAAAATTCAAATTCAAATTCAAATTTCTTTTATCTTTGAAAAATACCAAATTGGATTTATAAATAATTTAGAATATATATATATTCTAAACCACATAAATTAGAGAAAAAATTGTCTGATGGCGAAAATGATATTTTTCAAACAAATTAGAATATAGTTCAAAATTTTAACACCTTACTAGTCTCCAAGGCAGGGGTTGGTATCAATCAAAACTCAAACCACGTAAGGGCCATTGTTGAAAATGCAAGTGTGAAATAAGAAATGTATTGTGTGAAAATCATTATATTTACAAAATCGTAAAAGACCTTTCCCGTTGTCTTTTTTTCGACTTGACAGAAATATATATATTTTTTTATATAACCATCATATTTTCTATTTCTAGTCAATAAATTATGGGTATCTATTAATTCAAATTTCACCTTAGCAAAATCTCTAACCGCATCAAACTTTTCCATGTTGATGGTTTGTTTAGTTTAGCAGTTTTAGATAGCTAATAGATATTACTGATAGCTGATAGTTAATAGCTGTTGCATATAGCTGATAGCGGATCAATAATGGGTGTTTAGTAAAAATATCATAAGTTGTTGCTTTTATTATGTACAATAACAAGTAGGAGCATATTTTTAAATAAATGTAAATTAAAAAATTTTAAATTAAAAATATTTCTAATAAATTTAAAAATATAAAATAAAATTAAAATTAATTAAAATATTAATAATTCCTAAACTCCCATAATTATCGAGTATCAAATGATAATCTTATTGTCAATAATTGTACGATGCAAGAAAAGATCATTGTAGCTAATAATGATTTAACTTATTAATAATTTTAGATTATTTATATCTCTTAATAAAAAATATATAAAACTATTTGTGAAAAGGTACATCTATCAGCTATTGTAATCAGCACCAGTTTTGAAATTCTAACAGCTATGAGTTCTTAAAAAATTTTATTTATCAAACACCTAAGAAGTAGCTATTAAGTGAGTTATCAACTCCTACCAACCTCTAAACCAAATGATCCTTAAGTTTTAATGTACGTGAATTCTTAAAACTTGAACTACAAACGTTTCTTTAAACTATAACAACCTTAACAAGTTCATCTACGCTCTAATAGCGGTGACTTTACATGATATTAACAAAAGGTTTTGGTGAAAAATCAATAATATACTAATTTAGATTAGGTAGCTGTACTTCTGGTTTTTTTTTCCCTTTAGCTACATTTAAAAGATTTGAACGTGAGACTTCTGGTTTTTTATGACATTACCTCACCATCAGACCACCACCCATGGATTAGGTAGCCGTACTTGTTATTACGGTGTGATTAAAATTAAATATAGATTAATGGACAATTTCAGAGTGGAAGTTACCGTGTAACTCGCGGCATCCAAAGTTTTTTTTATGTCTAGATAAGATTATAGTGGTTGTGTAATTAAATTAATTTAATGAGTGATTACATATGCTACCAATTGATATATTTCAAAAAGGCCCAAGAAAAGATATAAATCAACGAAAAAGCTATAAATTAAGATTTAGCGGTTGTGCTACCAATTGATATATTTAAAATAAAAAAAGTCCAAGAAAGTATATATTAATTAATTAATCAATCAATTAATGTTTTTTATTGAATAGGTAATTTTTTAAGAAATTAAATACGTAAGTTTCTGAAGGAAAAATACGAAATTTACTTAAGTACTTAGTTTAAAAGGATAACACGTTATTTGTTGGGTTTCATACCCAAGAGTTGTTGAGTTGATATATATATATAGTGGAAGTTGATTTGTATCCATAATAATAATTATAATCTCGTGTACTTTTATTTGTACTTTTAATTTGTTTATCATATATTATCCTACCTTATTCCTAAAAAACTGGTCATTTAAATTAGACTACATGTCAAACACGTAAAAATAGTTGAGTCAACAAACTTTCATGGAAGAGCATGTCGCACTACTAGATTTCATTAATATGTGCAGAGCCACATGCAACTAAGGGTGTGTAATTGACAACACTTAATTTTTATTTTCCTATTACTTCCCATGAGTTACAGTGTTATACAGTGATTTTTTTATCTGTATATATCTGACAGCAGCTAGTTTAATATATTTTGACCCCACTTGAAATTAGTTTTGCTTCTGCCATTGTATATAAAAATTAAACCGACTTGAAAATTTATTTCCATAAAAAAGAAATTAACAATCCACTCCATATTTTTGAATTTCCAACAAAATGAAACAGAACACAAACACATTAGAAATAATACAAAATAAAAAATTCACAAAAGATTACATTACACTCAAAATCTATTAAAAAATAAATTTTAGCAATAACATACGAAATTTGATCCAAATAAATAGAAATTTAGACTTTATTTAAGGAAAAAACAAAAATAAATTAAACAAAGACGAAAAATTAAAAAAAAAAATTTGTAAGGAACCACAACTGATAAACAAGAAGATGGATAGTGGCTTAGGCCATCTCATATGATGGAAACTCCAGAAAATGTTATGAGATGAGAAAATAGGACTTGGTGATTACAAATAATTTTTTTTTTAAAAAATATATTATTGTTTTAAATTAAATTCGAGAATTTCCAAACCTCAAAATAAAACGCAAAACCTCGTTCTCATTCGTATTTCGGCTAATTTGAAAAGTTAATTCAGATTTGAATAGTCATAATAAGTTAAATAGATTAAATAGTTATAGTATGAATATACATATGAATATATGGACATTTTAAAATATTTTACATAAATTAATGGAAAAAATAAGATTATATTAAACATTTTACTTAACTGACTATTTTGTTCAGTATTTTAGAAAAATTATAGTGTTTTGTCATTTATTGTTGGAAATAGTGAAATAATTTAACATGTAAAATCTTAGCTGAATTATTTATCTGCAACTATTAAAAATATAACATTAGTTTTAACTGAAATAATATATATTTGGTAAAAATGCTAAAATATCGTTTGATTAACTGATTGATTTTTTAGTTTTTCAGTCAAAACTAATATCATATTTATAATCATGGCGAAGAAACAATTTTAATCAGACATGATTTGTTAATTTTCGTCCCTGTTTTTAGTAAAAGAACAAAATTATGTAATTTTTTAAAATATGAGATATAACAATTAATTTGAAAAATCGCAAAGACAAAACAGTCAATTAAGTTAAAAAAACATGGATATAATAAAAAAAAGAAAGAAAAAGAGATAGAGACAGATCCAAAAAACTGAAGAAGAATGGGCTATCACAAATTAATTTATATTTGCTGTTGTAATAATAATAATAATAGTATATCTAAACTACCACAAAGTAATTTATTATTCGGTGTGATGATGACGATGATGAGGAGGAGGTGCAAGGTGCAATTACTTGGAGCAAAGGTTTCATGAAATTGTCCTCGCCCGATTGACACATTTTTTGCTCCGCCTAGTGCCCCGCCTCAGAGCGGGATCGAGTGCAAATGCATCTTTAATTTTAACAATTTTTTTGCTTTTTTTTGTTTAGGGTTTTGATATATGAACATTTAATAAAATCAAAGATTCTTTTAGTTTCTCAAAACACTAACTCAATCATTTAATATGCAGCTTTTATTGTTAACTTCTCATATTAATTGTGGGCTTTTGATACAAATTTTAGATCTATTCTAAATTTGAGACAGGCTTAAGGCTCCAGTGGCTCACTGCTGACTCCGTCACTGCTTACGTAAAATCCAAATAATTAATCTAGAACTAAGGGTGGTAAGAAAGTTCAATTTAGGATGATTTGAGTAAATCACAAAAAAAATAGAAGTGATTTAGAAGGTTAGGCGCATCTTTTTGTTTAAGAGTATGGAACAGTAAACTCTTTGAGTCAGCCCCTAGGGGTATGATTTGGTTGCGGTTCATGCCAATTTTCTTTTTAGGAGGAGCAAGTTCCGGTTCAAAATGGTTCGAGCCCCCAATGATCTAATTAGTTTTAGACCTCTAATACCAGGTGTAGGTAAAAGGTAAGTGTTTCTCCACATTATCAATGATATTTGATATCTAACAATTAGAACTTAAGCATTAATGTTCTCATAATATTATTTGGTTTGACATGTGCTGAAGTAAAAGAATTTTGATTAATAGAATTAAAAATACTATATTCTAAATATGCTGAGAGTCAATTTTGATCTTATTAAAAAAAAAATTTATAGGATACCTATTCATCACATCAAATGCTATATGCATATGAATATTGTCATTGAAAAACTAAAACAGTTTGAACCAAACATGATTAGTTTTATTTATTGCACACAATACAAGCAAGTTTATTTCGAATATAGTGATTATAGTTGTAATACATAATTTTCATTGCACTAATGAAAATCTTTATTTTAGTATGCCATAGACCAAGTAACATCAACAATACCCCCATACTTATCCAAGCCCAAAGCTTCCCAAACAGCATCAGAACCATGAACAATGTTATTCTCACAAGGCGGTTGCCATGCATGCTCACTGTCACACCCATTTCTTGAATCACACTCATCTACCACCTTAGCTAAAACACTCTTTCCATTACTTGCGTTAATCCTTATCATTTTCAAACACATAGACCCTCCTGCGTACCATCCTGTAGAAAGTGCAACTACTAGCTCTGTCTTATCGTGGTAATTCCCATCGCACTTCGACTGTGCTCCTCCGCCCCCGCCTTGACTGAAATCATTTAATGTTAGTTTGGCTTGTGTATACGATGTCACTGGTGGAGAACATGAGTATTGTGGATAGGAATTTCCATTGCACATTAGATTTCCGTAAGGGTCGCAGTCACTGTAGTTTGGCGGTGTTGTAGGATTATTGCCACCGGCACAAATATTAGTTCCGAAGTTAGGGTTGTCGATGCATTGGCCATTGATGCAAATGAGTTGGTCGTCGCAGTCATTTTCGGTTTCACATGAGCGGTAGCAGGAAGAACTGGAATATGAAGTTTTTGGAAAGAAGTTGATCATAATAAGGAGAAAAATAGACATTAAAAGTGTTGTATTTCCCATTAGTGAGAGATGTAGATAGTGTGGATTTGCTTTGAGTATGTATGAGCAACACAAGCGAGAACCACCTATTTATACAAGGTGGAGATGGTTAAAGGGAAAATATTAAATTGAAGTAGTTTTAGATTATATTAGGCTTTTGATTTTATAATTAATGGGGAAAATATTAAATTGAAGGGTCCCTAGTTTTATATTACATTAGGCTATTAATTTTATAATTAATTTTTTTTATCACAAATCAATAATAATTATAAAAATAAACTGTTTAAGTGATTTTCCATAAAAAATTTTAGTTTAAAAATAAGTTGCTTTAACTTAAACATGACAGTATGCTATAAATTATTTAAAACAATTTAATTTTTTAAATATTGAAATTAATTAAATGAAAGGGTAATAAGATACTTTATTTAATCTCTAGATGTGCTATTCATTTAATTTTAAAAATTATATACTATTTACTGCTATCAATTTTTTACACATACTATTTATTACCATCATCCTCATATTTCAATATCTTAACATTTATTTATTTATAAAATTTTGAAATTTAATTTTTTGGTTCAAAAATATTTATATTTTAGAGTAAAGTTATTTATGGTATATTTTAGACTAAAGTTAAGTGTTTAGTCTAATGAATAAGCACTCCAAAATTGCATTGCGAGGTTTGGTTGTAGGTTCGAATGTCCATTTTATTATCTAGATTAATATAACGATAATTTTTGTATTTTTTTGGAAGTAGAATATAAAGATAAGTATAAAATATAATACTACCTCCGTTTTCATGATATGTTTACATTTCCGTTTTTGGGTATTTTTTTGAATTGTTTACATTTCCATTTATAGTAAATTTTGTAATTGTTTATTATTTTTTTTATTGGTATTGGTGAAAAAGTAAGTTTTTTAAAGGGTTAGTAATTGTTTATTATTATTCTGTATTGGTATTGGTGAAAAGTGGGTTTCTATTTGTATTGGTGAAATAGTGAATGTAAAGATATGAGAAAAACGGAGGTAGTATATGAAATGATGTTAGTTATTTAATTTTGAAAAATAATAAAAAAAATATAAAATTATAAACATAAAATCGATGAGAGAAAAATAAAAAAAATATAAAAAACAAATTTAATTACGAGTTTAAATATTTTTATGATTTTTTAAATTATATTATTTAAATATTTTAAAAAAATAATTTAAGGGGAATACCAATCCTTTGGCGCGAAGCCTAGTAGCGCAGGTCATAAATTCCGAGCGGGGCATTAAATCATATTTATTGGAGAGAGAAAGTAAACCCAAATCCTTTGGCATTTAAATATTAGAACTGGAAAGCACACCAAAATTTAATGGAAAATTGTTGACCAAGTCATCACATTTAATCTCCATTTTTATTTATCCTTTTTAGATGTAGTGATGCTCAATTCATTCACGTAGCGACCTACGTATATCGCGATTATTATTAATGCACATTATCGCGATTTTTGCTTTAGGGTAATTTGAGAACTTTACAATAGAAAGCTTTCGTGAAGCTCAATTTTTGTCATTAATAGGAAGGTCTAATGAACTCAAAATATACTTCATACATCTAAAACAATAAACTTTGAACTTCATTTCCACAAATTGATAAATTAAATTGCAGGCTTTGATTCACCCTATTCATCATCAAATATCTGCCTTTAATTAAGTCCAGACCCTTGTTCGGGTTGTGAAAATTTCGATTTGTTAAAATTCTAGGAAGTTAAAGTTTTAACTTGGAAACTTTTTGGTCCAATCTTTCTTCTATCAGTAATGATACCACAAACGTTGTTGTATGCGTGTGTGAAGTGTGAACACGTTACTCTAATAATGCAAGTTATAATTTTAGGAAAAATTATTATTTCATTTTTTTAAGTTTAACAAATATTATGATCTAGTTATTAAATTTGACAAAATAATTATTTCATTCCTACACTTTAGTTCTGATGAACGATCTAGTTATGCTATCTAATTTTAAGATATATTTTGGATATAATATTTTAATAATATTACTATTTTATCCATGAGTTTTAGCTAATATTAATGTTTTGTCTATAAAATTTGGCTATTTTTCAATTTATTCCTAAGGTTTGGATAATATTATTTAAAAATTGGATTGAATGATTAAATAGTTGACGGAGTAGAGATTAGGAGAATTATTTTTTGAAAAAATGAATCACTAAATAATAATATTGAACAAATTTTAGAGAAAAAAAAGTAATTTTTCTTAATTTTTTTTTCAACTGCTAATAATCTTTTTAATTTTGTTAAATTCAAATCTAGAAAAACTAATCATCTATGGAATCTTAAACCTTAACAAGGATATTGAGTGAAAAAAAAAAAAAGCCAGGAGAATACAAGCAAGTGATACAAGCAAAAGGCCAAAAGCAATAAGAAATAAAAGTGGGTATGGTGAATACAAAGGCAAGGTGATTACTTCCAGGTTGTTCTTGAGATGAGACAAGCACTAAAAAAATCAGGAGTTATAACCATGTAATAAGAGAAGCTTGAGGTACTGAATCTTGTTAGATCCGTTAGTATGGGAATAGAAAATAAAGAAATAATAATAATAACTTTATTAATTAGAATTGCAGAATATTACAATGAATAAAACGAAATATGTAAAGATTACCAACAAACTGAACTTCAACCTTTAACGTCAAGAGAAGATGATGAAGGAATCGAAACTGCTGAGACCTGTATGAACAGTCTCCTTAAGACGAGATTTGCCCGTGCTAGACAACCGTCTCCCAGGATACAACAGCGAGCGTAGGCGAATTCAACCGCGAGCAGAGCTTATCACCGGACCCTAGAACTAGAGACTGCCCAACGAAAGGAAGAAGGAAAACGAATTTCGAATTTGTTGTGGTGAGAAATTCGGAACTGTTTTGAGAAAAACGTAAGCTGCCTTGTAGAAAGCGAAATTGCAAAAGGTTACAAAATAAGAAGACAGCAGACGTTTTTATAGGCAGTCAGTGGGAAGATAAGATGGAGTCTGGCTGTGTTTCAATTGGATTCGAATTCAGTCTTTTAATTTGATTAAAAGAAGTAACGAACGGATAAAATAGTAAGCCCAATCGGTTCGGCATTCGCAACGCGTACGACGTGCGGGCACGCCATGGAATTTACTGGACTAGATCCGGGATTTGCACCCCCCCTACGCGCCTTCGTGCGCGAGGACGTATAACTATAGTTTATATTGTTACACCTAACAAGTTGGTCTTTCAATATAAACTACCCAACTATCCCATTAATTTTCCAATGTGGGATAAGTTATTTTACAACCCATTTGAATATTGTCCCAAGCATACTTTGAGATTCAATTTCTTATTCACCTTAAATCCGTTTTGAGCATATAGCATATCGTTAGAAAGCTCTCATTGCATAGAATACGTTGACACCTTTCAAGTTATTCAAAACGCCATTTATTCGTTATATAATTATGCTCAAAGTTGACCAATTAACACACCAAATTTCCAACATATATATATATATACACACACACACACACACAAGTTTGACCTTGTGACACCTATCTTTTGATAGTGGTCTCTTTAGACACATTTTGTTAATAAATGAATATCTCACACATTATAATTAGAAGGATAAAATAAAATCGCACTGATTAGAATTTAAGTCAGATTTCTTTTCCCGAAAACCACCATACCTAAAACCAGGGACGGAGCTATGTATGGGCCTTTGGTGCCCTTGGATCCCATGAGATTTTTAAAATATATATAATTAGTAGAGAGAATAAGATGTATTCCGCATTTGGTGCAGCAGTGGCGCACAAGGACTGGCCCCAGAGTTCTGAGGTTCGAGCTCCGCTTTGTTCATTTTGCTTATATTTCACAACAATTTTTACTAGGCTTTGGGCTTTGAAAAATTGGGCCCCCATTGTGCAGAAGCTGGCTCCGTCACTGCCTAAAACCACTCTTCTTCTTCAAGTCCCCACTTTCTCCTTCAAGAAACCACCAAACCTAAAACCATTCTTCTTCTATCTCCATATTTCTCATCATCATCTTTTTCTTTTTCTTCTTATTCAAGCTCCACTTTCTCTTCTAGAAAACCACCAACCAAAGTCACTCTTCTTCAAAATAATTGGTGAAGGGTTGGTTAAAAGAAAAATTGTTCATCTTCGCCACACCAATCAAATTGTTTAGCGGAAAAATGAAGTTCAATTTTAGGGACTTAATATAATTGGATTTGAATACAATCAGGGATTTGGCACTTAAAAGAAGGATTTGGATAAAAATTGGGTTTAAAATTTGCTCACCTGATCATTTAGAAAATGTCATGTCAGATAACTAAATGGCCTATACGCTTTCTTGCACGAGTGCAGCTATCTTAGTGAAATCCATGGCAAGGTGTTCATTCATTAAAGGATTGAGAAAAGAGGAGTCTACAAAAATGGCAGAATAGTTCAAGGACATCGTGTCTACTAGTTAGCAACTAAAGTAAACATACTTGCAAAAGGAAGGTTCAAGGGTTGAAGTTTACCTATCCTATGTCTGTAGAGTCTTATTGCCATTTTGAATTTTGAAAAAGTCTGTTTCGTTTTCAATTTTCATTTATGTGTGTAAAAGTGATTTTTAGTCAACTTTGAGCATGATAATTTATCGGAAAAGTTGTGATTTGAATAACATGAGATGTGTTATTATATTATATGTAATTAGAAATTTCCGATGGTATATTATATGCTCAAAATGAATTAAAAGTGAATGAGAAATTGAAGCTCATAGTGAGTTTGGTACAAAGAATTATTAGACAAATGGATGGAATAAGGAAGAGCTCAATCCCACATCGTTAGTTTATGAGGTGGTGGAGTGGTTTATAAAGATTGACATTTCTTATGATTGTAAAGTTATAAGCCTAGAGGCTCTCTCTT